>JABCKS010000237.1:0-27496 GCA_018851325.1 Termitomyces sp. DKA19 | reverse complement strand
GCACACTGATCCTAAAGGCTATTGCCTACTTAATAATGAAGTACAACTTACACCATATCTAGGTCTCAGGTTACAACAAGTGTGCTAATAGTATAGTCAAGCAACCTCACTTGGACATTTTTCCAGCTCTCTTTAAAGCTGTTGATGGTGATTAGTCCAGGTGGAGTGCTGCTACTTATTCAGTCTTTTTAGTCAGAATATGTTACAGTTTGCAAGTGAATGGGTTGTTTCCTCTATTATGCTGTTACTAGTATCTACCCCCTTCTTCCAGCCAATATAGTCAAAGTGACCTATTTGCAACCATCACCAAACTCCTTCCTGTCTTCTACTGACTTCATACCCTGCCAAGCAATCAATCTTCAACATTGCCAAAAAGACCTCAAGTAACTTCACAATAATGTCCTTAACACTTATTGCTTAGCTACCATTTGCTTTGAAGCAGAATGTGCTACTATGATTTGCAACTATAACTTCCAGACTGGTGATCTGGTCTTGATGAGGAACACTAGGATTGAAGTCATATATAATAAGAAAATGAGGCTTTACTACTTAGATTCTTTAGTGGTGGTATCCTGTAACTGTGGAGGCATTTACATCCTTTGTAAACTAGATAGTTCTGTCCTGCATTGCCACATTGTCCAGTAGCCACCTTTTGTTTGATCCTCTATTTTTTCTGGAGATTGTATATCAGTGCTTAGCAATGCTTTTGACATTGATATCTCCTATCTATGTGAACTTGAACAAACCAACTTTGTGGACAATAATGATACTAACAACATTGCTAAAAATAGTGACAATTAAAAATTATTTGCTAAGCCTTAGCAATGATAAGACCCATCTGTTACTGAGCACCATTATTAATGTCTCTGACTATCTTCTCTGAATAGCACATGATTTGGACATGATATAGAACTTTGCATTTCTTATCATTTTCTTAATTCTTATTTTATAGGTCATGCACAAGTTGCATGACTTTCCCCATGTATGGTCCAGCCCCCATGTCTGGAACAAGGTGGCCTTTTGCATAAGATCTTGGCAATCATAAGACTTCTGGATCCACAAGCCTCATCATATGAGGTCTAGACCTTGAGTCTGAAATGACAAAGGCTGAGACCTTTTCTTAGCAGCAACAGTACTTCTCTTTTTAAGACATATACTGAGGAACATATGATCTTCCTTACCCTTCATTTTTCTTGTCTCACTTACTAGCATATCTGACTAGCATCTATATTTTAGATATTGACATTTGGTATGCTCCCCTTTTTCATTGACACATATTATGCACTTTTTGACACTGCATACATACATTTAGTTCCCATACTGACACCCAGTATGCAAATAGGATATATACTTCCTGTACATACCCAGTTTTACAACAGAGAAATCCACTAGAGTATCATCTTCCTCAGTATTTCTCAGCTCTTCAGCTTTAGATTTCTTTTCTGTTCATCTTCATCATTGTTGACAGAGGAGCTGCTAAGTATGAATGAGGACTAAGCAATAGAAAGGGGGAGGGTTGGTAAAGTAAACAAACATTGTGAAGGTGTGACAAAGGAGTGGAAAGGGAGTCAAAGAAGCAATAAGTTGCTAAGTAAAATATTGCTAGAAGAAGTTGCTAAGGTCTGTGAAGGCCTAGTGGTGAAGAGGGATGGGGGTAGGAATGTAAGTCAAAACAAATAAAAGCTGGGGACAGACACCAAAACTGGTTGCTAGCTGTAGTTACTGATGTTGCTAAAACACTATAACACTATAAGGCACCTATACTTAGTACCACACTAAATCAAGAACAAGTCTGCTAAGGCTGCTGCTAAGCTGTTATCAGTGATAAAGAAGACTAAGAATGAGATCTGAAGCCAAGGGAGATGATGAGCAGAGTACTCAAAGGCTGCAGTAGGCAGTAGTAGGCTATAACCTTTCTTTTTCATGGTGAACTAGGTATGTACAGAGGGTATTTATACTGTTGTAAGTAATGTAAGCAATAATGGGAAATGGTTGCTAAAGGTAATGGGTGTCTGTCAAGATGTCCAAAATTTTGTACCAATGTTTGGATAGTAACCATCCATAAGTATGTGATGTCAGAAATGTATATAAAATGTGTCAAATGGAAAAATAAATGAGCATCAAATGGAAGCATAAGCAAGGATTCCATATGTCAGTATTTGAAGTGTAGATACTATTCAGATATGTTCATAATCAAGAAAATCAAAGGAGCCAAGAAGTTATATGTCCATAAGATGTTGTCTTTTTGAAAGCAAAATATGGATGTCACTAAGAATTGTTGCTAGCAATCATTGCTAAGGGGGTTCTTGGCCTGGTCATTCTAGATCCTAGGGCTAGACTCCACATGATAAAGCTTATGATCCTGGACATCTTGTGATCACTAAGGTCTCATGCAAAAGGCTAGTCTATTCCAGACTTGAGGTCCAGACTCCTTGTGACATATTTCCAAGTCATATACTATGGAGATAAGATTGGTGGAGATGTTGTTAATGGTACTCAGTGACAGATGGGTCTCATTACCTCTAACAAGTATTCCAGTGACAGTAGAGGAGGAGCCTAGCAGAAACTTTGGTGTTATTGCTAAAAAGAGAAAAAGAAAACTTGTGAACTGCTTATCAAACTCTTGTACCCAGTCTTCCCCTTTATTCTACTCATATAGTTCCCAACACTCCTTGTTCACTGCTTCCAGCTTGGCCCATTCCATCCTGCTCCCCACCATCTTGAACTAATGCAACCAGGTCTTCAATATAGCAGGAACTGCTGAGCAAGGATTTGTCAGGTTCATTGTAGGAAGGCCTTGGCTATCACCTGCTTCTTGAGTTGCTCCATGATCAGTGATATCATACTAATAAGATTGAGATAGTAATAAGAGTGAAAAAGTAAAGAGGTGAGAGAATTTGACAAAGTTCAACTAATTGCCAGCCCTTTTATATTCTTGCCATCTTGTGCACAGACCATCCTGATGATCATGGGACTTTGGTTAACTGAGAAGAGTCAAGATTTCAGCCTAAAGGAGAATGATAAAACCTACTTGTCACTGAGCATTGATACTAACATCTCCAACTATCTTATTTTAGGTAGCATCTGACTTGGACACAGTATGGAACTTGGCATTTTTTGGTATTTTCTTGATTCTTGTTTTACAGGTTATGCATAAGTCATGTGACTTATTACATGTAGTCTAGCCCTCAGGTCTGGAACAGCATAGCCATTGACACAAGACTTTAGCAATCATGAGACCTTCAGATCACAAGCTTTATTACATGAAATCTGGCCCTTGGGTCTAGAAGGCCACAGTTAAGACCTTCCCTTAGCAATGATTACTAGTGACATTATTTAGCACTTCTCAATGCTTGCACTAAAGGACATATGATCTCCTCCTATACTTCATTCCTCTTGTTCTACTTATCAGCATACATGACTGGCATCTACACTTTAGATATAGATATGCAGTATTCTCCCCTTTTTCTTGACATTTATTAGGCACTTTATGACATTGTGTATATATACTTGGTGACCATACTGACATCCAGTATGCATTACAAACACTTTGGCAGATGCTATTGCTTGCAGCAACTATCTTTCCTTTTTGACTACTATATTTACAAATAGTATAAATACCCCCCTGTACATACCTAGTTTTACGACAAAGAAAAAGTACTCCACAGAGAATCATCTTTCAAAGTCTCCCTTAGCTCTCCAGCTTCAGATCTCTTGTCTTGTTCATTGTTGTCATTGTTAACAGCTTAGCAACAAGTCCTTATGATCTAGTTTTTGATTTAATATAGGTACCAACTGCAGGTACTCTTTAGTAGTTTTTCTGTCTTAGCAATGCTAGTGACTACAGATAGCAACTAGTATTATGTTTGTCCTCTAGCCCCTACTGGCTTTGCTCACTCCTCTTTTCCCTCTATCTTCCTTCTGTCACTAGGCCTTTACCAACCTTAGTAATCCATCCTTGTCTCCTCTTGGGATCCCTCAGGTTTTCCCACTTTTCCATGCCCTATCCTTTTCAGATTATCCCTGCTATAGTTTTCATTGATGCCCCTGCTCTTAACCTACCTATAGGTCCCACTTTCAGCTCTTTAACTGTAGTATTTCCTTGTTCATACTTCAGATAGTGTTGACCTTCCACATACTCACTAGATTATGTGTACATTACATAATCCAGTGGGCCTTTTTCCAACCTGGCCAAGAAAGTACCCTCAGACTTGTTCTCTTTGGATCTCCCTCTGCCAGGTATATAGCCATACTTGTAGATATATCTATTGCTGAATATACTCTCTTTTTAGATCTCCTTCTGCCAGTTGTATAATTGTGCCACAGCCTCCAGAAATTACTCTTATAGCAGAACAAGTCTCTCACTTTTGGTTTGGAAGCTCCTTTTAGCTGCTAGAGTTGCTCTTGCTCCTAGAAGTTCCTTCTCCACCACTGTGTCCTATCCTGATACCTCTATGACTACTCTAACACTGCCAGTGGATCCCTGGATGCTTCCAGCCTTCAGGATGACTAGGTGTTATGACTATGCCTTTGATATAGATGCTTGGTCTTAGTCTCAGTTTCATTTATATATTAGTTGTGCAGTATATAAAAAATGTTACAATCATAATGCTACTGTCCAAGTATGAAATTGACAAGTGGGCCTTGATTTCAGAACTTGATACTTAGTCCCAGAACCAACTTTGATATGCTAAGTTAGGGCTTTGATTTCATAACTCAATTCTTAGTTCTAGCTCTAATTTTGTTGTACTTAATTAAAGTCTTTATTTCAGAACTCAATGCTTAGTTCCAGTCCTAACTTTTCTGTACTTAGTTAGAGCCTTAATTTCAAACTCAATGCTTAGTCTCAGTTCTAACTTTGCTATACTTAGTTAAGGCCTTGATCTCAAAACTGAACACTTGGACCCAGCTCCAATTTTAGTACACTTAGAGCCAATACTTAGTCCCAGTTGCAACCTTTGCTATGCTCAGTCAGAGCCTTAGATATTTAGTCACAGTATTTCAAAACTCAATGCTGAGTCCCAGCCCCAATTTTACTGTACTTAGTTGCCTCAATTTCAAAGCTCAATGCTTAGTCCCAGTTTCAACCTTTGCTATGCTCAGTTAGAGCCTTGATTTCAAAACTCAATGCTTAGTCTCAGCCCCAATTTTCCTGTACTTAGTTGCTTTGATTTTAAGACTAAATACTTCATCTCAGTTTTAATTTTGCTGTACTTAGTTAGGGCCTTGATTTCAAAACTCAATGTTTACTTTCAGTTCCAACTTTGCCATACTAAGGTAAGGCTTGGATCTCAGAACTTAATACTTAGTCCCAGCATTTTGAAACTCAATGCTTAGTTACAGCTTCAATTTTCTTATACTTAGTTGTCTTGATTTTAA
Organism: Termitomyces sp. DKA19; assembly: GCA_018851325.1. Classification (NCBI taxonomy): domain Eukaryota; kingdom Fungi; phylum Basidiomycota; class Agaricomycetes; order Agaricales; family Lyophyllaceae; genus Termitomyces; species Termitomyces sp. DKA19. The sequence goes on along the minus strand of JABCKS010000237.1, from coordinate 22,117 downwards.
ATCTCAATGCTTAGTCTCAGTTCTAACTTTGCTGTACTTAAGGCTTTGATTTCAAAACTTAATGCTTAGTTTGAGCCCCAATTTTGCTATACTTAGTTGGGGTCAGATTTCAAAAATCAATGCTTAGTGTAATGCAATTTTGACTTTAACCTCACTTTATTTAGTTGGGGCTCTATATATGTAGCTTATTAACATAGTCTTCACTATAAGCTGAATTTAATGTTGGTTGACATTAATCAATCAGCAGATTAGCTAACACATACCTTGTTGTTCTGGAAACAGTTTTTTAAGTATTTTAGTACTTTGAAATGTTTTAATAGTAGCTGATATAATATGATATTCAGTAGATCAATAGCCTATAACTGTCAGAGTTGCCCTAATAAGCTGAATTCAATGTTAGCTAACATTAATCAATCAATAAATAGGCCAATATATACTTTATTATTCTGAAAACAATTTCTTTTGTATTTTCATAATTAGTACATAAATATGCACATATAAGGAAAAAACTGGAATGTTTAATGCCATCATATTGACAAGTTTTAGTTAGCTCTAACTAATTTTGATCAATCTCATGTCAGCACCAAGTTTCTTTCTTTGTCCTAGGGGTTCTAGCTTCAGTTATAGACAAGCTATAGTCTATACTTTTGGCATAGGCCTATAGATCATGCTAAGACTGAGACCTAACTTTGCTGCACTCAGTTAGGTCTTCAATAGTCAACTCAATGCTTAGTTTTGGCTCTAACCATGCTATACTTAGTTAGAGCCTTGAGTTTCAAAACTCAATGCTTAGTCCCAGCTCTAACCTTGCTGTGCTCAGGTTAGAGCTTTGAGTTTTACAACTCAATGCTTAATCTCAGATCTAACCTTGATGTGCTCAGTTAAAGCCTTGAGTTTCAAACCTCAATGCTTCATCCTAGCTCTAACCTCACTGTGCTCAGTTAGAGCCTTGGGTTTCAAAACTCAATCCTTTATCCTGACTCTAACCTCACTGCACTCAGTTAGAGCCTTGAGTTTCAAAACTCAATGCTTAATTCCAGCTCTAACCTTGCTGTGCTCAGTTAGAGCCTTGATTACAGCTTACAAACAATAAAATTCACTTAAAAAATGATATATTCAGTATATCAATAGCTCAGACTTGTCAAAGAAACTGAATACAATGTTGAACAATCAATGAATACACTAATATATACAGTTTTGCTTTCAAAACAATTTTTCATGTATTTTAATAGCTTCAAAAATAACTTATAATATCAATTCAATAGCCTAGAGTGTATTAAAAATGTTTACCACTTTTATTACAATTTTTCCACTAATTTTCACTGCAAAAAATAAACTAACTCTGAAATAGTTATCTGTCAGAACCCTGTCAATTCCCCTCTGATGACCCTGCCACCTCCAACAACCACCCAAAACCCCCAGCCCAACCCTTGAATGTCCCTATACCTCTACCTGGACCTCACCCATGACCTGTGCATCACTGGATCACCAGCCTACACATTCCCAAACCCTGACCCTGACAACTCCCTTAGAACATGTCTTACACATTACTGGATCACTGGCAAGACATCCTTCCAAGTTCTGACATATCCCTGGGGGCCACTCCAGCCTTAAGACACCCCACTTCTGGGACTCACCCTTGGGGCCCACTTCAGACCATATCCAAGCCCCACTATAATAGGGGCCAAGTCCCAGACAGGCACTGCCTATCCAAAGACCCCCTTCCATCCCCAATTCTCCCTAGAAACCTTGAGTATATAGCCTTGAGACCTTGTAGTCAGTTGGTAGTCTTGATATTGCATACTTTTGTCTACTTTTCACTTCTTTACTCTCTCTATCTCTATTCTTGCTCAATCTATTCTTTTTCTTATCTCTCCCAACCTTCCAGCATAGTTGTCTTAGTCCATGGAACATTCCTCTGGACTTCAACCACCTCTGTCCTCATCATATCAACTCTGGAACATTGCCTAGCACCCAGATCAAGCCTGGAAAATTTGTATATTCCCCTTCTAGTCATCAACTAACTAACTAGTGGGTTCTTGCTCTCAGAGGTGAGCTTCCAGGTACCCTGGACCTGACATAATATCAAGACTCCCTCCACTCATTGAATACCTGATGGCCTACTACACCAGCCCTCCCTACTGGCCCACTGCTGCATATGCTATAGATGCCTATGGCAATCTGATCACACCAACCTATTATGTGCAACCTCTGGTTACTCCCCAAAACAACCAGACCCCTGATAAGACCCATCTGTCACTGAGTACATTTACTAACATCTCTAACTATCTTATTGGGACAGCACATGACCTGGGGATCAGCACAAGATTTTGCATGAGACCTTAGTGACCACAGGATTCCTTTGGATCATGAGCATTTATCACATGGAGTCTAGACCATGCATCTAGAACAACCTTGCCAAAAGTCCCCTTAGTGATGTTCATTAGTGACAATCCCTAGCGACATAGGCACTTTGCTTTCAAAATGAACATATAGACATGTGACTTCTTGGACCCTTCATTTTTCTTGTCTCAATTACTAACATACTTGAACAGCATCTACACTTCAGATACTGATGTTCAGTATGCTCTTTATTTTCATTCTGACACATAGTATACACTTTTTGACATTAAATACTTACATTTGGTTACCATCTTGACACCCAGTATGTATTTTGGCAGACACCATTGCTTGCAGTAACCATCTTTCTTTTTAGGCTACATTACTTACAAACAGTATAAATACCCCCTGTACATACCTAGTAGAACAATAAAGAAACAGATAGAGCAACCCCAATTACTTGCCCCTCAGTATCTCCCTCAGCTCCAGAGCTCATTCTCATTCACTCTTACCCTTGTTAACAGCTTAGCAACAAGTATTAGCAACCTTGTCCTTGATTTAGCATGGTACCAAGTATGGGTGCCCTAGTGTTATAGTGTCTTAGTGACATTAGTGACTACAGCTAGCAACAAGTCTTGTGTGTTCCCCAAGTTCCTCCCTGTTTGACTTACATTCTTGCTCCCTTCTTCCTTCCTTGTTGCTGGACTTTTTACCTACCTTAGCAACATCTTCTTAATGGTTGTTTGCCTAACAACTTGTTCTTTGCCCCTTTCCTACTTTAGCAACTTCTGTTTACCTTACCAACATCCCTATCACATACTGCTTTACCCTCTACTCCTATTCCATTTTTCATTTTGCAACTTAGCAACATACCATTAGTGTTTAGTGACTTAGGCTGATGTTAGCAACTTCTTTTACTTGCACCTCTTTTTCACCCTACTCTCCACAGCTCTTGTTCTCTGGGACAATTACCAACTTTCCCTCACACATATCCTACTGCCAGCTACTCTATCTAGTTGCCAGTGCACTCTAGGTCTTCCTTTTGGTTTTCTGCATAGCAGCTAGGCAGCATAGGAGCACATCACTCCCTACCTGCAACCACCCCCTTTCCAGTTCTTGTATTAGTACTGGCCAATAGCCACACATGGATTTGGGCTGGGACCTTTGGTAAGTCAGGGCCTGGCTCCCAACTGGCATTCCCTGGCACCTCCCCCTGCACAGGACCCTTACATAGGACCACACCTGGGAGGCCCACCAGGAGCTCTGAATGCAGAGTAGAACACTCTGGTACCTGTCAGCACTGGTCCATTCACCACTGGAGCAGAGCATGTACCAGGGGCTGAAGGCTACTCACTTCTGGCCTTGACTGTACACCCTGCACCTCCCTGAAGGGGGCCTATGGCAGCTCTTGCTGTCCTTATGCTTCCTACACCTATGGAACTTGAAAATGTGCCCTGGATGGGAGGAAACCCCCTGCTTTGGCAGGTAGAGTGCATGACAGACTACTCTAGGCAATATAATGCAATCCTATGGGAACTTTGACTCCCACAAGTGCACTTTTCCCAACAGACCCAGAATCTCTTTGAGAAACTGGGGTAACCCACTTTGAAGGCCACCACTAAGGTCTGGAGGGACTGCCTGGTAATGTTTTTCAAGCTCTATGAGCAAGGAAACCTATCAATGCAAGCCCTTGACCTTCTCCAGGGTGACATGTCCTTGTAGAATGAGCTGTACAACCTAGTCAGGGAAATCTATATGTTGCCATCACCAGGAAGGTTTAAGGACCCCTCTGACCCCATGTACTCCTTTCATCTACAACAAAAAATGGATCAGGCACCCTTCCAACCTGCCAAGGCTCCAAATATTGGAAACTGACATCAGGATGACCTGGACACAGCCTCTGCCCTACTTCAAAATCTCAACCCCTCTGGCAAGCTGTTTGACCAGCCTGTGGCCAGGACAGTGGGGCTCTTGGCCCAACACTGCTCCAACTTAGCACCAGGTATGGGGACCTTCCATACATGGGACCAGAATCCCCATCTGGCCATGCCTGCTATAGAGAACAGCAGAGACACTTGGTCTAAACACACCTTTAGCTATGTCAATGAGGAACTCCACACAGAGTCCACAACCAATGCTCCACTACCCCCAAACTCCCAAACCCAGGACTCTCTCCCACATTTTGACCTTCATAACCCTCCCCCTGCCTGCCCCCATCCCTTTCATCCTGTTCCCCCCTTGGCACCAGCACTAGCACCAGCACTGGCACCTGTGGCAGCACCTGACCCCTATTCAGGCCTGGGATATCAGAGAGACCACTTTGGACCCCTTGGAGAATCATTCAGACCATCTGGGGACCCCTTCAGAGTACCAGAGGATCCTTTTGGACCCTCTGGCAGGCCCTTTGACAGACCTCCTGGCAGACCCTCTAGTGGACTTCCTGGCAGACCCCTCTTTGGACCCTCTTTTGGACCTTTAGGATGGATTCTGGGGGGACCACCCCCTGGACCTGGATGAGGAGTGCCCTCCAGTGGGAGACCTCTGAGGGCTGGCCCTCTTAGAGGTTGAGGCCCCACTGTAGGTGCATTCCCACCAGAAGGGACAGGGAATCACTACTACTACTACTACTATAATGCTGCCCCTCCCCTCTAAAGCCCTGAAGACCAGGCAGAAGCCAACACAGTCTGTGAGGCTTTAGCTCACAAAGGTCAACTGGACATTCAGAAGCCAGAACCCTTCTACAGTTATAATTCCCAGAAATGGCACACCTTCCTGGTACAGTGTCTCAACATGTTCCAGGGGAAGCTAAACACCTTTGCCACTGACAAGGCCCACATTACATTTGCCTCCTCCTACATGCAGAGGATTGCCCTGGACCACTACACAGCCCTTCTCCAGTACAACCCCCACCACCCACTGTTCTCTGACTGGGAAGCCTTTGTACAGGAATTCCTGTCAAAATTTGGGGTTTACAACACTGTTGCTAAGGCTGAAATGACTGCTAGAAGTGCAAATGTGTCCTAAAATCTTAAATATAGGGGCACATAAGACAAGCTTGTGACTAGAAAATGTACTGCCACAATACTTCATCCACTGCAGGATCCAGTTAAGGAGCTCAGAGAACTCCCAGAGCACTAGGCAAATATTTTGGTTAGCAGGATGCTTAGTAGATATACTGTTAATGAGTATCCAGTCCTTGAGACCTTTAGCACCAGCATTGTTGATGAAGCTAAGCACATTGTAGGGGATCTTGGGCTACAGAATGAAAGTAATGTCATCATAGAAGATCAGTACAGAGTTGGTCCAACCTATCAGTAAGGTCACTAAGCAAAGTACACCAAATAGGGTCTGGAATGTCATTAAGTCATGTGAAGCCAGGTCAATTAGTTGCTCATCATAACTAACAAAAAGATCTAGTGTAGCTCCACAAATACATTCAACAAAAGACTCAGCAACATGATCTGGGAATGGGGGAACTCCAGAATAACAAATGGTAATATGGTTTAGTGGCTCTAGACTGTGTACAATTCAGAGCTTACCACTCTTCTTTAGGATACAGAACCAGTGGAATCAGTAAGCTGAATTTGAGGGTTCATAGACACCAGCATTGATTTTGTCATGGATGATCTCACATACTTCCCAAGGTCTGGGGAAATAGGGTGATTGTGCTGGACCCAAGGGACATGAGGGATGGTCAGTATCCAGACTGAGGGAAAGAAGTCAGAGTGAAAGCTTTCTCATTCTGAATCTTCCCAAGTGAAAGCCTTTTCTTGCTTAGCAACAAGATCAATGAGTATGTTAAGTTCATTGCTAGTGAGAAAACTGGTATTGTGGTCCTTAACAAATGTTGCTAGTTGGTCACTGGTGAATCACTCAGTTGGTTCAAATGGAGGGGGATTTGGGTCAAGTGCCAGCATTGCCACTAAGGGATTGCCAAGGATTTGTTGCTCAATTCTGAAATCTTTGCTAATGTAGCTGGTGACAGGTTTGATCTTCATAGCAACAGGCTTGTATTTCTTCTTCACCTGAACACCTTATCTTTTGCTGAAATCATTAGCAACATATTAGGCAGGGAAAGGGATGTTAACATAGATAGGGGCAATGTCTGTAACACAAATATCAAGGGGTCAAGTCTGTCTAAAAGTCAAAGGGTTAGAAGTATCAGTTGAAACAAAATAAGAACAAGGAGATAGTGAAGAAGGGGAAAAATCACAAGTGGTGGCATAAGGGTAAGCTAAAGAAAAGTATGTTGCTAGACCAGTTGAATGATCATAGCTGATAATGGTTGCTAAGTTATTAGTGTTGTCACTACTCTAGTCAGCACTAAAAGCAGCAATGTGGTTCTGTCTTGTAGCAAACCTTTTGGCAGTTGTTTCTTCTACACTTTCTACAGGGAAATGTTGGTATGGTATGTTTCATTCCAGAGTTTGGATTGGTAACAGTGATTGTGGTCTCAATGTTGCTAAGGGTGTTGATCACACTTCTGGTGAGAATATCAAATGGGCAACCAAGCAAGATATTGTAGGCAAGGGACCATAGAACATGAATCTGGAGGTAGAGGGTCAAGTCACCAATAGGACAGGGAACATTTCTGGCAAGTCCTAGTGATCAATCCAAAGTGCCACTGGGACCAACTATCTATGATACACTCTATTTCCTTGCAATTGTCAATCAGCATCATAATGGACCTTAGTGACTGGGAATCCTTAGTGACAGTAAGAACTACTGGCTTCTCCTCAGGAGGTAGTGACTCAATGTATGCCTTGACTGGGTCAACCAACAAAACTTTAGCCTGGTCTGGGGTGAGTCCTTTAGTGGTGTTTATGTTGGATCCTAGTGAAAATTGGGGCACATCCATGGCAAAGGTTAGTAAGGCTTCTTCAGGTCCTGCACCATGTTAACATTTGTACTGGCTGGTTGTTTGAACATAACAGCAGTCCTGAGTTGATTCCTAATGTCTGGGGCCATAGAACAAAGTTCTCCTACTGAAACTGTGACCTGTGTGCTTAGAACTCAATCAAAAACTGCTTTGGACTGTTCAAGGTCATAGATGGGGGCATGGTCCTGTAAGCAGCATCATTATGTCAATCAGGGGCAGCAAAGTTCTTGTTAACAGGAGGTGCATAGTGACCTGGGATACCAGAGAATGGATGGACTGGGGACTGGGGAACAGGTTTGGTAGGCTTAGCAACAGGTGGTAAACTATTAGCAATGGATGGTACAGGTACTTTGCCTTTGTCAGCTGGCTTAGCAGCAGGAGTCAGTACTGGATTAGAAGGGGGAATAGTTGCTGGAGGTTCACTAGTTGTTGGAGGGGCTGGAGCACTGTTGCTACTAGTCATTTAGTAGGGAGCATGGGGCACCTGTACACTGTCAAACTTCTTGCCAGCTTATCTCAGGGAAAATAGTTCCCTTTCCAAGGCTTCAATACACTTGTTTTTTGTTAGCAATTGACTGGTAGCAATATTCTGCTGTAAAGCCTCTTGTATTAGCAACTGCTGCATAGTCACTTGCTTGAGGTCAGGGTTAGCATTGAACAAGAGCCTTCCTGTGATGATTTATCCAGGGTTAAGTTAGTGCCATTCCTCAATTCACTCCATATGAAGCCATTCGCCAAAGTAGTTGGGGATCATAGTACCAGATGGTAAGACAATCTTGCTTTCAGCATTGCAATGAATTTTGCCCTGCTGAATCATATGCTTAAGTTTAATGCAAGTGCATTATGCCATGGTATGACCTGTTTCACCACAGAAATGGCAAGCACTGCTGAACTGCTGCTGCTGGCAAGACTGACTGCTGTTAGTAAAAAAGAGCTTACAACTATTCCAAGGCACTAATGATTGCTGTGGATGTTGCTAACTCAAGGGCTTCATGTTTGGGGGCAGAGGACTGCATAGCAGAAGTGTTACTGGTAGGTGCTGGAATAATACTAGGAGCATTAATGACAGATGTAGTGAGAGTAGTAGACTTGGTGGTTGTTGTGTCAGTTCCCTTCAATACCCACTTTGCACCTTCAAAAACCTGTTCCACATCATATGGATCCTTGAGATGGTGATCTGGAAGTGTGATCTCAAGCTGGCAAACAATTTTGAACCATAGCAACATGGGAATACCCTGCTGGAATAAGCAACATTCCTCATTTCAGTAGAGTTTGCCATTAGCAAGGGGCCATCTAGCAATCTATTGGAAATCCTGCTAGTAATCTGAAAATCATTGTAAAGTTACTAAACCATTGTTGAAGGTCTGGTTGACAAGTTGCTTGAGGTTGTCAAGGGTGTAGCATGCACTAGCATCAGCTCTAGGATACAACCTAAGTACTGCTGCCTTCTATTCCTGATAAGTGTAAGGCTGAGGGATGTTTTTGCCAATTTCTAGGTTGTTGCAAAATTCTGGTAAGCCAAGCCAAGTTTCTGCCATGTCATAAAAGACATAGCAGGCCACATATTCCTTTGTCTGGGTATTGTCAGTTATACCACAGTCAGCAAATAAATACTCCAATTTCTTGAAGTACTAGGGAAGCTCCCTAGAGTGACTTTCATCCCATTTAGGAGTGGTTGTGTCATTATAAGGAAGTATACAAGCATAGTGAGTGACAGGATCATTGTTCATAGCAATTGTCAGTATAATTGGGGGAAGGGGGATCTGTTGTTTGGTAGGTGAAACTGGAGTGGAATGAGGTTCTGGGAAGAAGACAGAAGGGTCAGTAATAGATAGTGGTAATAAAGGGGTGCTAAGAAAGCTTTCTACAAAAGCTCCTGGAAAGTTGCTAAGTAGTTTGCTAATGTTGAGAAGGTTTCTAGTAGCTTCTAATTTGTTAGCAAAAGGTCTAGGGGATGTAGTCTGAGACAAGCTGGGTAAAGTCAATAGCAAATGGTCAGATAAGTCAGCAGTCAATTGCAAGCAATGTTTTGCTTGGGCTCTGGTTTTCTGGTGGAATGATTACCTCAACCCTCATAGTGGGCTCCAAAATAATGTGCTTCTATGCTATGTAGCTGCTGTGCAGGAAACCAAAAGAAAACCTAAATAGCACTGGCAACCAGATAGAGTAGCTGGTAGTAGGAAGGGTATGTGAGGGCAAGTCAGTAAATGTCCCAGAGAATGAGAGCTGAAATGTGGTGGGGTGAAAGAGGAAGTGCAAGTAAGGGAAGTCACTAATGCTAGCCTAAGTTGCTAGATACTAACAAAAGATTGCTAAGTTGGTAAGGGATAAAAGGGAAATGGAGTGAAGACAAATAAATTGCTAAGGGAGTGGGGGAGGAGAGTCACTAAGAATAAACAAGGACTAAGTAACAGAACATGGAGAGATTGGTAAAGTAAGCAAATATCACTAAGGTATGAAAGGGAAAGTGAGAAGGGAATAAAGGGGTAATGAATTACTAAGCAAAAGGTTGCTAAGAAAAGTCACTAAGGTCAGTGAGGGCCTAGCAATAAAGAGGGATGGGAGCCAGAAATGTAAATACAACCAGATAGGAACTGGGGACAGACACAAAGACTAGTTGCTAGCCATAGTCACTAGCATTGCTAAGACAACTGATGATACTATAAGGCACCTGTACTTAGTACCATGCTAAATCAAGGACAAGGCCATACAGGCTTGCTACTAAGCCATTAATAGTGACAAAGAAGACCAGAAATGAAATCTGAAGCTGAGGGAGATATGAGAAACAGAGTACTCAGAAGCTTCAGTGGGTAGTGGTGAGCTATAACCTTTCTTTTTCATGTTGGACTAAGTATGTATAGGGAGTATGTATACTGTAGTAATTCATGTAAGCAAGAAAGGAAAAATGGTCACTAAAGGTAATGGCATCTGTCAAGATGTCTGAAATTTTATACTGATGTCCAGATAGTAACCAGCTATAAGTACATGATGTCAGCAATATATATAAAATGTGTCAAATGGAAAATAAATGTGCATCTCAAATGGAAAATAAGCAAGCATACCATACATCAGTCAGTATTTGAAGTGTAGATGCCATTCAGGTATGTTCATAATCAAGAAAAATAAAGGGTCCAAGAAGTCACATTTCCATGATATGTTTTTCTTTTTAGAAGCAAGGTGCTTGTATTGCTAAGAGTTGTTGCTAGTGATTGTCACTAAGGGGGTTCTTGGCCTGGTCATTTCAGATCCTGAGGGCTAGATTCCACATGATGAAGCTTGAGATACCAAAAGTCTCATAGTTGCTAAGATTTCATACAAAAGGCTACTTTATTCCAAACCTTGAGTCCAGACCACTCATGACTTGCCTGTGATCATGTTACCAAGTCATATGCTGTGCAGATAAGATAGGTAAAGATGTTGTTAATAGTACTCAGTGACAGATGGGTCTTATCAGTAGGTCTTATCACAGCATACTTATAGACCTTTGCTCTATGTTTCTCTCTGGCCTCTTCTGTACAAGTAGTGCAACAATGAGAGCAATGGCTCATTTTCACCACTGCTTTTGCTTAGTCAATCTTGGGGTTATGCTCTCAAGGCCAAGTGAATGCCAAGATCATATCTTGTTTTCTCAAATTAGTGACAGTAAAAACTGCATGCTCTGAATGAGTTTGATAGTGGAGGACTAGGTCTACCACCAAGCAAATAAAGCCAGCTTCATTGGAGGTGCCATCAATGTTGTATACCGGGATAGGGTATATAAGAGGTTGAGTGGTGAGGAAGTGTTGTTTTATATATTCTGTGTCTAAAAAAGGCCAATTACCCCACTATCCAATAGAGCAACCATGCTGAGAGTCTGCTGGGTGACTGTTGTCTTGATCTCTGCCTCTAGTCCTAAGGAGTTGACAGAGAGGGTAGAGGCAACAACATGATGATGAGGGAGGTGATATATCCAGGCAGGGACTTTCTGGTATGGTTGAGAGGGAGCATCCTCAGTTGAGGCTTTGACTAGGGGATATTGTACATTGGAAAGGGTGCTTACAGTTTCAGTCACATAATTAGGTGCAACAGGGTTTGTTTTAGATTCTATGGACAGAATGGCAAAACAATTAACACTTGACAATGGAGGCATACAGTTGATTCATTGCTTTTCTAAAAATCCTCTTCTGACTCAGGAAGATGGGCACTAGCTTCTCCACCTTCCTTACTGAGAGGTCCTGCTGTAGGAGTGTCCAGAGAAGGGGCTCTGGAGGTGTCCTGAGCAGCAAGAAGCTGGACCAATAATTTCTATTGCTTAGCTGAAGAAAGATAGCAGACTTCCATCCCTTGGAGACAGTAGCCAAGCAAAGTGGCCTGCCTTCCCACATTGCTAACAGAGCAAAGGGACAGAAGAATGCTAGCAAAAAGCATCTACATTTATGGGGATGCCTGCAGGCAAGGAATGAGAAGGCAGAGGAGTGGGAGTGTGTATGGAGTTGGAGCAAGCAGATGGGACAGAGAAAAGGGGAGCTCAAGGGCAGGAGTTCTGCTTGGGTAGTAGAACCAGAATATGGAAGAGGGCTGAGTGCAATAGAGTGCTTGCTTCAGTTCCATGAGCTGCCACTGTTCTTGAGCTACCATGTACCATATCTCAATACATTTATCATCTAGTTGTCCTTCTGCTATGCTGTCAATTTGGCCCATGAGAGAAGGATGGAGTCCCTCCCTAAAGGTGAGACAGAGTTTTAGACTCTCAGAGAAAGTGGCCTACTCATCCAGGGATCTCTTCTCTTGACCATACTGGTCACAATTGTGAAGAGAAAGTGCAGCAGTCTTGGCAGAGTTAAGAGGAAAAAACTCAGCTTGAAAATTGCATTCAAACTTATCCCAACTGGCAAAACTCCCTACCCCTCCATTCCTCTGGAAAACTTGCAGTACATATGTTGAAGCATGACCTACCTTCATATAAAAAAGGACCTCCAATCTTTAAAGCATCAGAGACAAATGCTTTGCCACTCAGTTGAGTATATGTGATACAGGACTGAAGGAACTGCTCTCCAGTCTTCCAGTCTCCATCATAAATATTGGGGGTGCAGGGTGAGGTATTTTGGAGTGTGCCAATGTAATAGCATTAAGGAAAGCTGGTAACAACATTGTAGGGGATGTAAGGACTGCCTGAGGCATTGGAGAAGAAAGGGAGAGGTGTTCCAGGAGGGTCTGGAGGGAATGGGAAATAATCTCTATAGATTGGCATAAACTAGAAAGTTCATTGGTGTAAAGGGTGAGAGAAGCTTGGGTCAACTACACTTGAGTCTCCACAGCTAACAAACAGTGCCAGGCACTGTCCTAAGGGCTGGAAGTATCTAGGGGGTTTACTGGTAGTGTTAGAGTAGTTATAGAGGCATCAGGTTGGGATACAATGGTGGGGAAGGAACTTCTAGGAGCAAGAGTAACTCTAGCAGCTAAGAGGGCTTCCAGACTAAAAATGAGAGACTTGTTTTGCTGTAAGAATGACCTGTAGAGACTGTAACTCAGTCACACAACTAGCAGAGAAAGATTCAAAGAGATATATTCAGCAATAGGTATATATTTATAAGCATAGCTACACACCTGGTAGAGGGAGATCCAAAGAGAACAAGTCTAAAGATGCTCCCTTGGCCAGGTCAGAAAAATGCCCACCTGATTATGTAATGTTTACATAATCTGGTGACTATGCAGAAGGTCAACACTATCTGAATTATAAACAAGGAACTACTACAGTTAGAGAGCTGAAAGTGGGACCTATGAGTAAGTCAAGAGCAAGAGCATCAATAAAAACCATAGCAGGAGTAATCTGAGGGGGATAGGACATGGAGAAATGAGAAAACTTAAAGAGTCCCCTGACAGCATTCCTACAATTATATCATAGTAATAAAAATAGCAATGTCTACATTGACATTATAATACTGCTAGAAACCTTAACAGTTACCCTAGCTCTATAATTCACTATGGAACAACTTCATTCCTAGTTGCAATGTGATTGGTGTGGCCAATGGGGCCACACAAATCCTACTTACATATGCAAAGGATGGTGTGAGGCTCAAGATTATACTTCCTGAGTCCTATAACATCTATATCTTATGGCTATTGACATCTACCCACATGATTAAATATTCTTAGTCTTATACAGGCAATACCAGTCATTCTATATACTCATTGTTATATATTTCAAACTTAACATACTCTTCACTCTCAGTCTGAGTCCCATAGAATCCATCTGTTTGATTGTCATTGACTTTGACAGACTCATTGTCCTCCTCATTTTGGTGTCTTTCACATTCAAAGAAGTAGCTATATGTGCCACTTTCCCAAATGCATAAAGAGCTGGCTTATCTGGCTCTCTGTATTTCCAGGCAAAGTGACTGACCTTCCTGTACTTTTAGCAAGTTGTAGATTGTCTGGCATCTTTGCCTGGCTGGCCTGATTCTATAGCCAGCAAATTCTTCCTAGCAGCAAGATATTTACTTACTGTCTGCACTACACTATGAGGTCAAACCAGCAACTAATCTCCTTCATTCTGAGGTACCTGAGGCTTTGAGGCCAGCTATACAACTGGCTTCATCACCTTTCTAGGCAACTGGGGACAGGAGCTCTGTCTCATCAACCTCCATCTATTTAGCCAATGTAGTCTCAGACCTAGAGGACTGTGCTGCAGCCAACAACAGTGTTTGTCTGGCTTAGCTTCTCCTGCTGTGTTCTAAGTAGTATATGATAGTCTTGATGCTGCTTTCATAGACTTTTGCCTTTAAAACAAATTCTTCCTCAGTATTCACTTTGAAAGAGAGCCCCTCTTCATATATTATTGTGAGAGATCCAGCAGGGCATTGTAGAAGCCTTGCACTCCCTCTTTGACTATATACACCATGTCTTGGAATGTGCCATGGGCATTGTGCATTGTCAAGAGTTATATAAATTCATTATACAGTTCAAGGATTACATCCCTAAACTTACAGAAGAACTGAACTCTGTTAATATGAATAACATATCACAGGTACCACTCAAGTACTCCTGCTACCAGGAGGTCCATGAGTATTATGATTTTCTTGCAGTTGCACCTATCCCCACCATATTAAGCTACTACATAAAACATGCAAATGCTCATCAGTCAGTTTTCAAGTTCATTAAACTTAGCTGATCTAGAATATAAAGTGATTGACTTAGATAGATTACTCCTTCTAGGCTTAAGTCTATCTGGAATTATTAGCCAGACTGAGAGCAATTGCTCTATCACTACCTATAGATGGCTATATATTATCTGGCAATAATACTTGTATACTTCTTACACTCTTGAAGTGGCAATCCTGGAGTGGCAAAGCATTCATAATGTTGAAGAGGCATTAAAAACCTCTATAGCTGTCTCTCAGAGAAGACTGTTATCCTCCTCATATCAGCAATTCACTCCATAGGTGTAGGGTCCACATTTTCCTCCTCATTATATAGGGAGGACTACCTGGTCCTCTTGGATCTGACTCCTCTAAGGATCAGTGGTCCTTGTTGAGGTTTGGGAGGTAGTGAGAGACTGGAGTCTTCTCCACCTCCTCCTAGATGGTCTGGCCAACCCAGAGTGTTATTCCTTCTCTAGCTTGACCCTGCTCTGAGCATGTAGCCAGACTAAGGTTAGTCATTGCACACATGTTTTTCACTAAGAAGCAGCTATTACACTCCTCAGTCTTAATATAGATTCTGACAGAATGTATCTGTTTAGCCATATATCAAAGGTAGTGTCTCCTCAAAACACTACACCTTGCTGTAAGGCAATCTAGTCTTTCTATGCTAGTGCCCTTTATATAGATCTAGTGGATCTACACTGCACCATAGGTTATTTTTACCAACCTAACCTCAGTAGATGCCATATTAGCTACTTCCAACATGCTCAAGATAGCCTGTCTCTGGGTCTACTGCAGCCTACTATGCTATATAATCTTATAGTGTCTTTCCAAGCTACTGTAGCACTTGTGATATTCTCAAGGCCTCATTGGGTGGAGATAGCAGAGATAGCTGAGCAATCCCTGTAAATGGTGATGGCTTTGCTGAGGATACTTCTAATCTTCAAAGCTTCTTTCACTGGAGGTAGTCTACCACCTCTTGCACAAAAAAACTATATAAAGTTCCATAAACCTTTCAGAATCAGTATAGATGATTCCATTCCTTAGCAATTTTTGGATTGCTATATGCTTAGCTACTCCAGCAGCTAAGTTTTCATATGTTGAGGTCTTGGTAAACTCATTCTAGCTTTGCTAGAATATCAATACCCTTCATTGGAGGATGTCATTAAGAATAGCTTCACCATCTATACCAGAAGTATTAACAATATTCTCTAGGATTGTTATGATAAATATGTCAGAGAGGCTCTACCTCTTGCTTTAGTAGATACTCTTGCCCTGTAAGGGTCTTCAACACTACTTCTCATAGAAGTAGTCAAAAAAGGAGAGTCCTAATAGTCTTCTATAGCCAGTAGAAAGGTCTTAAGACCTTCCACCTATAATACTGTGGGTATATACAAGGGTTGTTCTCTCTTGCTCTCCAACACAGCTGGCTCATCCAGACCTATTTATGGGCAGAGTCTGGAAGATGGCACTTGAGTACCTCTATTAGTAACTCTGCTTAGACCAACTGTAGTTGGTCAGATGGAAGTAGCTGCTAGCAGCCCTCCTGGCATCAGACTGTTCTCTCTCCTCATGCTATAGCTTGATATGGCAAGATCTGATGTACCATGTGAAGTGCTATAGAGTGCTTCATTGAACTCTAGTTTGGTATCAGGCCTGATTTCCTAAGCTTCTATAGTCACAATAGTGTCTATAAAGAAAGGTGTACATCAAAAGTTAAATTCTGATTGCAACTTGTGGCAATGAACTTCTTTTGGAAGTTTGGTACTGCTGTGTAAACAAGTCAATGCTCACTTTACTTAAAAAATGTAATGTTTCTGTTATGGTTTGTACAGCTTATAGTTCACATTATGTAATTTAAAACCAGACATTGGAGTTGTACTATGTAGTATGAAAATAAGGTGTTGCCTTATATAATAGAGTAATTACAGTTCAAGGGCAGCATCAAGTAATGCTGCTAACTAATATATAGTAAATAAAGAAATCAATATTATATATAAGCAAGAAGAATAAAGTAATGTAAGGACTATAAGATATTCCATTACAGTTACACTCTTTATATTATATCCAACATAGAAAATTTTACATATTTAATCAGTAGCCACTGCTGGGCTCATCAATAGGGCTCATCAATAGGGCTCATCAATAGTATCAATAGTAACTGTTTTATTTTGATAGACATGACATAGAAATACACTCCAGTTATAATTAGCTATAGATGACTAACAAAGCTACATTTATTTCAGATTACTTAACATAAGCCTCATGTTGAGGTATGACTCTGCTCTGCCTGTTACTCATTAACATTTTGTTCTTTTTTATCTTTCTTTATTATCACTTTCCTTTTATGTATTTAGTGTATGTTATGCCACTATTTTCCTTTCTCATATTTACCCAACTTTGTTTGGAAACCTTAATTTTGCAGATACAAATACTTAGATACACAAAAGTTTTTCCCTCAGCTGTCTAACTTAACATTGTGACACTGAGGGTATGTAACACATATTTATAGCTCACTTATTTGATACTTACAAACCCCTGTAGTCTTATGACTTGTTTTGCTCTACAGGTACATTAATACAGCTGTCTAACTTAACATTGCAACACTCAGGTCTTATGACTTGTTTTGCTCTACAGGTTATAGGCCCCATTAGCATATCTTTCCTGTGCAAAACTCTTGCAATACACACCTGCTATACAGCTCAAGTTTTTTTACTGTCCAATAAAAGATGTCAAACATGCACACTGGTAGACCACCCATCTTCTCCAAGGAATAGCAGTTCAATGGGACCAACTTCATCCACTTCAAAAACCAGGTACTGACCTCAGCCTGGGCACATGGGGCAAAGGGTTATCTCAAGGGAGTAATCCTGAAGCCTACTATACACACATATACCAACATAAAATTGGAGTCAACCAAAGACCCTGAACCTATACAATGGTCCTCACTTACTCCTTCAATGGAAGAATGGGACCTGCAAGATGCCTGGTCAATGGGACTGATCACATACAATTGCAAAAATCTGATGGGACTAGGAATTAAAATGGATGGGTCAGTAGCCAAGGCTTGGGAATCACTGACCAAAGCTTATGGGGAGGTGTCTGAGTTAGCAGCCATGGGAGCTGAGAATGCTCTTCAATCCATGAGATTCACAGATGGCACTGACTTCCCAATGCATATTTTTGACCTATGCATAAAATGGGCAAATGCTATGGAAAAGGGGGCAACAATAACCAATGCCACTTTCCACTCCATTATTATGACATTGTTACCTGAATTAGGGAACACTGTAGTCACTAGTATGTACTTGACCAAGACATCTGCAGACCTGGTATCAGGCCTACTAGTCCATTGGGAGAGGCTGAAGATGCAAAAGGCAAATATTCCATTGGCCACAGCTTTGAGAGCCAAAACAAAGCCTCAAAAGGACAAATTAGTATGTACAAACCAGAACTGCAGATGCACTGGACATACAATTGAGCAATGCTACTGGTGAGGAGGAGGAAGGGAAGGACAGTTCCCACCAAACTTTAAAAACCATAAACAAGTGTTAGCAACCATAAAAGCCTCTGGAAATAGTCCTCAGAGCACACACACCCCTGAAGCATACCTAACCAATGCAACCCTTTCTACCAACCAAGCACAAAAGACATATGCTTTGGCAGCCATCATTGAGACAACACTCAAACCAACAGTTCCTGCTAAAAATGCCACTATCATGACCCTGACTTTAGCAAGGTGGTGCTGTACCAATGTTTGCTGACTCTGGTGCAACTGATCATTGTTTTGTAGACTGGGACTCATTTTCAGATTACACCCCTGTGCAGAGACAGGGCCAGGCAGCTGCCAAAGACACCATATTCCATATTATTGGGTCTGGCACAGTCCAGAAAAGGGTGCAGAATGAGTTCAGGAGCATAGAACTAGTGTTCAAGAATGCCTTACATACTCCTAATTTAGCCATGAACCTTATATCCATTGGAAAATTTGACTGTGCCAGGTTCACTGTACTGTTTGCTCAGGGCAGAGCTACCTTTAACAACCCTGATGGGAGAATGGTGATGGTAGCAAAGGGTAGCAAAGGAATGTACCTTCTCAATGGCCTCAAACCTACCCCACAAACAGCAGCAATGATTGCAACTAAGCTGGACTGCCCCATCAACTTGGAGGGGTGGCACTGCCACTTTGGGCATGCCAGAGTAAGCAGTATTTGGAAGGCAATAACAGCTAGATTGCTTGACAGACTGGACATAAAAGGCAATGTCAAGACAAAGGGGCTGTGTGAAGATTGCATGTATGGAAAACACACAGCAAGGTTGTATGATGGGGAGTGAGACATTGAGAAGTACCCAAATGACTGTATCTACATAGACCTATGGGGACCAGCCATGAAACCATCACTAGGGGGAGCTTTGTACCTGATGATGGCTGTAGACAGGCATGCCTCTCAATTAGCCAGATACTCAGATACTCTTGATGCAAAAAGACACCACTACAACACTTGCTGCTTTCAAATCCTATCATACCAAAGCAAAGTGGCAGACAGAACAAAAGCTTTGGATGGTCCATATAGATGTGGGATGTGAGTGGCTTAATGAATTGTGGAAGGAATACTGCACCACAAATGGCATTATCTTAAGACCCATGGTACTCTATACACACTCTCAGAATGGGTTTGTTGAGTGAGCAATACACACAGTTATTGAAGGTGTAAGGTGTGTCCTAGCCAAGAGCAGCCTACCCAAGGATCTGTGGGCAGAGGCAGCTGCCATGCAGATCTATATGCAAAACAGACTTCCATCAGCCCATCATGACAAAATCCCAGAGGAGACCTGGACAGGCACTTGCCAAAACATCAATCACCTTCAATCATTTGGCTGTGTAGCCTTCGCAAAAGTCCCTGAGGAGTTGGTTAAGTCAAAGTTAGACCCGCAGTCAGTAAAATACACACTTGTGGGATATATTGGGAAGGGAGGCTATAGACTCTTTGACAGATCGACAAGGTCAATAGTCACATCTTGTGATGTAATCTTTGATGAAGGGACAGGCCACTGGACTCTTACAACCATCAAAGCAGGTGACAACCTGCTGTCAGATACACCATTACCCTCTACCCTGTCAACCACTCCAAGGCTACTCACTCCATGCCAACCAGTCATGCCTAGGATAAGGACCAATGCACCCCTACACAAAGTAACAGTGATCAAGGAGCCTGATCAAGGTGTTGGCAACCCTGCAGGCAAGGTGCTGCTGGTGCCTAATGTCACAACCACAATACCACCCATATCACAACCCTATAGGTCAAATAGGATACAAGGCCTACCACCCTCTGACATACAATCTTACTTGGCAAGCAGCACATATGCATTCATAGCATTATTGACAGACACAGGAGGTAATACAGACCTAGCACTACCAAAGAACTACAAAGAGGCAATGAGGAGGGAGGATCTTTAGCTCCCAGCAATCCAGGCAGAACTCACAATGCTTGAAGAGAGAGAAGTGATGCGACTCATGCCTAAGCACTCCATGCCTGCAGGTAAGAAAATCATAGGCTGTAGATGGGTTTTTGTGAATAAGTATGATGCAGAGGGGAACATTGTCAGATGGAAGGCCAGGTTGGTAGCTAAGGGCTACTTATAGGTACTGGGTGATGACTATGAGGAAACATATGCGGCAGTGGTCTGTCTAGAGTCTCTTTGGGTTATAATTGCAATGGCCATAATGTTGAACCTAGAAGTGTGGCAAGTGGATTTTGTATTGGCTTACCTTAACAGTGTCCCTAAATACCAGATCTTCATGGATGCACCGCCCGGTCTGTCTGAAGTAGAGGGGAAAGTTGTGGAACTCCAGAAGACATTGTATGGACTGATGCAGGGCAGTAAGGACTGGTTTTGGACACTAGACATGGCATACAGGCAACTAGGATACCACATTTCATGTGTAGACCCATGTGTATGAGCAAGGAGAGCCAAAGGGGAATATACAGTGACAAACACATTTAATAATGATGTCTTTGGTGTGTTGACTACTCAGACAGAAGTGGCAAAAGTGAAGAACAAGTTGGCAAGTATTTATAACATTAAGGACTTGGGGACCCCTTCATACATCCTGGGTATGGCAATCAAATGAGACCAGGATACTAGTAACATCACACTCTCTCAGTGTGCCTATCTCATCAGGGTCCTGGAATGTTTTGGCATGAGCAAATGCAACCCTCAATTGACACCCTTACCAACTGGAGTGACATTGACAGAAGCCATGGGACCCCAGACCAAGTCAGAAAAGATGTTCATGAAGGACAAACCATACAGGGAGCTCCTTGGATCACTCATGTAGGCACAAGCCACAACACAGCCAGACTTATCATTTGCCATCAGACTCCTAGCTCAATTCCAGATGAACCCTGGCCCTGTGTACTGGAATGCTCTACTCTATGTGCTTGGGTATGTGAAGGGGATATTAGAATATTGACTCAAGTACTAGAAGGATGGAACCACATCAACCAAGCCTATAGGCTACATAGATGCTGATTATGGGGGAGATCTCAACACAAGGAGATCTACCTCAGGCTATGTATTCATGATGGCTGGAGCTCCAGTCTTGTGAAGCTCTAAAGAGACAACAGACAGTAGCTCTAAGCACAACAGAGGCAGAGTACATGGCCCTGACATGGGGGGCCCAACAGGTATTATGGATGTACAATTTCCTCATTGAACTCAACTTACTACAACTGCTCCTGGCTACCTTAAAGGCTGACAATTGATCATCTATTGCACTTGCAGGATCTACAAGGGGACATGCTTATACAAAGCACATTGACATAAAACACCACTACATATGCAAGTGAGTCTACAAAGGTGACATTGACATCATTCCTATCCTGACATTGAAGAACATAGCTGATGTATTTACAAAACCTCTCTCTTGCATCATACATGAACATTTTGTCATCAAAATGGGCCTCAAGCCCTAGACCAGGCCAGCTCATCTGGGGAAGTGTTGAGGTATGACTCTGCTCTGCCTGTTACTCATTAACGTTTTATTCTTTTTTATCTTTCTTTATTATCACTTTCCTTTTACATACTTAGCATATGTTATGCCACTATTTTTCTTTCTCATATTTACCCAACTTTGTTTGGAAACCTTAATTTTGCAGATACAAATACTTAGATACACAAAAGTTTTTCCCTCAGCTGTCTAACTTAATATTGTGACACTGAGGGTATGTAACACATATTTATAGCTCACTTATTTGATACTTACAAACCCCTGTAGTCTTACAACTCATTTTGCTCTACAGGTACATTAATACAGCTGTCTAACTTATTGTTGCAACACTGAGGTCTTATGACTTGTTTTGCTCTACACTTCAAAAACTATAAATAGCTAAGTGACAGCTATATTCTCTAAAAAAAAGTTCTAATAATACCTTGGATAACTTATTTTGCTTACTATATATACTAACAGTGGATGTCTTTCTCACTTGCCTTGACAATTACTCACTTCTTTTGACTCACTTATTCCTTACTAACTAGTGCCAATAAGTAATCAGAGCATACTTAAAAGTTGTATAAATGGTCTGGTTTTTCTTTATACAGCATCAAATAACTAGTTATACTAGGTGTTATGACCATGCCTTTGGCATGAGTGCTTTATCTTAGTTTTAGTTATATATATATATATTATATTAGTTGTACAGTTTATATAAAATGTCACAATTACAATATTACTGTTCAAGTATAAAATTATTAAGTGGGCCTTGATTTCAAAACT
>JABCKS010000236.1:4902-27506 GCA_018851325.1 Termitomyces sp. DKA19 | reverse complement strand
AATACCTTGCTGGAATAAGCAATATTCTTCATTCTGGTAAAGTTTGCTATTAGCAAGGAGCCATCTAGCAATTTGTTGGAAATCCCGATAGTAGTCAGAAAATTGTCCTAAAGTCACTAAGCTACTGTTGAAGGTCTGGTTGACCAGTTGCTTGAGGTTGCTAAGAGTATACTGTGCACTAGTGTCAACTCCAAGATATAACCTAACTACTGTTGCTTTCCATTTCTGATAAGTGTAAGGCTAAGGGATGTTGTCACTAATTGCTAAGTTGTTGCCAAATTTCAGTAAGCTGAGCTAAGTTTCCACCATGTCATAAGAGACATAACAAGCTGCATATTCCTTTTTCTGAGTATCATCTGTAATACCACAGTCAGCAAAAAGATATTCCAATTCCTTGAAGTATTGAGGGAGCTCCCTAAGGTAGCTCTTGTTCCATTTAGAAGTGGTTGTGTTGTTATGAGGGGGTATTCAAGCATGGCAAATGACAGGATTGTTATTCATAGTAATTGTTGGTATAGTCAGTGGAAAGGGATCTTGTTTGTCAATAGAGGAAGCAGGAATTGAGTAATTTTCTAGGAAGAAGATAGAAGAGTCAGTAGTAGATAACAGTAATAAAGGTATACTAAGAAAGCTCTCCACAAATGCTCCTAGAAAGTTGCTAAGAAGTTTGCTAACATCAAGGAGATTCTTAGCAGCTTCTAACTTGTCTGCTAGTGGTCTGGGCTGAGTAGTTAGTGGAGTATTAGGGAGTGTCAATAGTGAAGAGTGTGATAACTATAACTCCTGCAATAGAAGTGATCAACTGTGATTAACTAACACTGTCATGACCCACAGCCATCATAATACTGGATATTACTTAAATAGTGTCTGCAACATGTCAAGCCAGGCTTGACATTGTGGCCTTTTAGTCCAGTTGGTTGATCACTTCTATTGTAGGAGTTGTGGTCATCATAAAATGTCAAGCCTGACTTGACATGTTACAGGCACTATTTAAGCAGTATCTAGTATCATGATGCTATGGGTCATGACAAAGAGTCAGATAACTCAGCAGTAGATTCCAAGCAATGTTTTACTTAGGCTCTGGTTTTTTGGTGGAATAATTACCTAAAACCCTCATAGTAGGCTCCAAAATGATATGTTTCTATGCTGCCTAGCTGCTGTACAGGAAACCAAAAGAAATCCTGGAATGCACTGGCAACCAGATAGGGTAGCTGGCAGTAGGAAAGGTGTGTGAGCAAGTCAGTAATTGTCCCAAAGAATGAGAGCTGTAAAGAATAGAATGTAAAAGGGAAAGTGCAATTAAAATGAGTTACTAACACTAGTCTAAATTGCTAGACACCAACAAAAGATCACTAAGTCACTAAATGGAAAATAGATAAGAGATAAAGGGCAAAGTAGTATGTAATGGGAATGTTAATAAAGTAAGTGAAAATCACTAAGGTGTAAAGAGGGGTGAAAGATGAGACTACAAGTCACTAACAGAAAAATTACTAAGAAGATGTTACTAAGGTCAGTAAAAGCTTAGTAATAAGGAGGGAAAAGGGAGTAAGGAGGTCAGTCAAACATGAAAGAACTTGGGAAACAGATATGAGAACTAGTCATTAGCTGTAGTTGCTAGCATTGCTAAAACACTATAACACTATAAGGCAGCTGCACTTAGTACTATACTAAATCAAAGATGAGGTTGCTAAGGCTTGTTGCTAAGCTGTTAACAATGATAAGGGTGAACAAGAATGAGCTCTGGAGCCAAGTAAGACAATGAGCAGAGTACTTTGAGGCTATAGTAGATAGTGGTGGATGATAATCCTTCTTGTTGTTCTTTTAGATATGTACAGAGGGTATTTATACTATAATAAGTAATATAATCAAAAATAGAAAATTGGTCACTAAAGGTAATAGTGTCTGTCAAGATGTTTGAGGTACCATTCTATTGTTTGGATGGTAACCATTTATAAGTATGCAATAGCAGAACTGTATACAAAATGTGTTAAATGGAAAAAAAAAATAAAAATAAAAAGATCATCAAAATAAATGTTTAAGTGAGTATACCATATGTCAGTATTTGAAGTGAAGATATCAATCAGTACAAGAACAATGAAGGGTCCAAGAAGTCACCTGTCCATAATATATTTATTTTGTGAGAGAAATTTATACATTGCTAAGAATTATTGCTAGTAAACATTGCTAAGAGGGCTCTTAGCACAGTTGTTTTAGATCCACAGTCTAGGCTCCACATGAGAAATGCTCATGATCTAAAGATCTCATGGTTGCTAAGGTGTCATACCAAGTCTTGTACTAATTCCAGGTCATGTGCTGTCCAGATAAGATAGTTGGAGATGTTAGTAACTGTACTTAGCAACAGATGGGTCTTATCATAGAACATGTAGGAAAACTAAGTGCAAGCCAGGGAATTAGTCAGCATTAGTCAGAACTTATATAAAATGGGTTTAGCATAATGCAACAACTCCTGGAAAAGTTTGTATAGGAGTGGAAGGGAAAGTTGTCCACTTTGAGTTGTGCTTCAGTAAGCAATGACTAAGTCTGATATAAGAACCTTTCTTTAAGAGTAATCAGCTCAGAGTTGGCTCATTTCACAGTAAATATTAGTGGAAAAAATCATGATATGTATAGTAAATACCTTTAATACACTTTAGGCTATTAAATCAATATTGTAAGTTATTTTTCAAGCTATTGAAATACCTAGTTGTTTTGAAAGAAAGAGTGTATATGTCAACCTATCTATTGATTGATTAACATTAAATTCAGTTTCTTTGATAACTCTGAACTATTGATATACTGAATGTGTCATTATATAAGTGAGTTTTATTATTTTTAAGCTATAAAAATACAGAAAAAAACTATTTTTAAAACAAAAAAATATATATGTAAAGTTAAAGCCAAGACTAAGAATTCAGTTGAAAGCTTAAGGCTCTAACTAAGTGCAGCAAGGTTAGAGCTGGGATTAAGAATTAAGTTGAAAACTCAAGGCTCTAACTGAGTGTAGCAAGATTAGAGCCAGGACTAAGCATTAAGTTTTGAAACTCAAAGCTCTAAATGAGTGCAGTGAGGTTAGAGCCAGGACTAAGCATTGAGTTTTGAAACTCAAGGCTCTAACTAAGCACAGTGAGGTTAGAGCCAAGACTAAGCATTGAGTTTTAAAACTCAAGGCTCTAACTGAGCACAGTAAGGTTAGAGCTAGGACTAAGCATTGAGTTTTGAAACTTAAAGCTCTAACTGAGCACAGTGAGGTTAGAGCCAGAACTAAGTATTGAGTTTTGAAACTCAAGGCTCTAACTGAGCACAGTGAAGTTAGAGCTAGGACTAAGTATTGAGTTTTGAAACTTAAGGCTCTAACCTTACTGTGCTCAGTTAGAGCCAGGACTAAGCATTGAGTTTTGAAACTCAAGACTCTAACTGAGCACAGCAAGGTTAGAGCTGGAACTAAGCATTGAGTTTTAAAACTCAAGGCTCTAAGTGAGCACAGCAAAGTTAGAGCCAGGTCTAAGCAAAAACTATATCATTCTGTATAAACTGCACAAATAATATATATATATAAGACTGAGACTAAGACAAATCATCCATGCTGAAGGCATAGTAAAAACACCTAGTCACTTAGCAATGCTGTAACTTCCCTTCTTGACATATATACTAAAGAATATGTGACCTCCCTTACCCTTCATTTCCTTTGTCCCATTTACCAGCATACCTGACTGGCATCTATACTTCAAATATTTATATTTGGTATACTCCTCCTTTTTTTTCATTTGACACATATTATGCACATTTTTGACATCAAGTACATACACTTAGTAACCATACTGATACCCAGTATGCATTACAAACACTTTGGCAGACACCATTGCTTGTAGCAACAATCTTTTTTTTTTGAATACTATACTTATCAATAGTATAGATATTGCCTGTACATATAATAAAGAATCCAGCAAAGAATCATCCCCCAACATATCTCTCAGCACTGAGGCTTCAGATCTCTTTTCCTGCTCACTCTTGTCCTTATTAATAGCTTAGTAACAAGCCTTAGCAATATTATCCTTGGTTTAGCATGGATACTAACTATAGATACTTTTTTGTATTTTTCTTGTCTTAATGATGCTAGCAACTATAACTAGTGACTAGTATTGTATTCATCTCCCAGCCCTTACCAACTTCACTCACTTCTTTCCTTTCATCTTCCTTCTGTCACTAGGCCCTTACCAACCTTAGCAATTTATTCTTATCTTTCCCTCATACTTACCATTTATTTTTCTTCCCCTTTTACCCTTTACCCCCTATTCTTAGTGACTTTTGCTTAACCTTCTTACTGACCCTCTCTTTTCAGTCACTTAGTCCATTCTCCTTAACAATTCATCTCTCCCTTTCTTAGCAACCATTGTTAGCAACTCTTTGGTCTTCTTTCTTGTTTCTTTTTGTTACCTACCAACTTAAGCAACTTTCTATTACTGTCTAGCAACCTTAGACTAACAATAGCAACATTCCTCACTTGCACTTTCAAACCACCCTTAACTCCTTTGCTCTTGTTCTCTGGGACATTTGCCAATTTGCTCTTATGCATACATCACTTCCTACTGCCAGCTACCCTATCTGTTTACTTGTGTTTAGGTTTTTGGTTTCCTGCATGGCAGCTAGATGGCATAGAACCACATCAATATATCTATATCTAACTTTATTCCCATCTCCATTTCCATCTCAAATTCTTTGATAGACCTTCACATGAGTTGGGCTTGTCCTCATGGTTACAGTGATCTTGAGTCCTGCAATTCACTGTATCAACTCCATTTTCTTCATATAGTCTGCTCATTCCCTATCCCTCTTGGTGTCTAGTTTTCCTATAGTTAGGGAGATACCAGACCTCTGCTGCATAAGTCAGTCTCAGAAGGGCTACTGTTATATACAGCTTGCCCATGAACTCTGGGCTAAGGCCTGTGGATGGTCTGGTTAGCCTACCAAACATTGAGGTGTATTTTGTAGCTTTCACTATTGCATATTTTGCATAGTCATTCTATCAGTTTGTTGTCCATTATCACTTCCAGGTATTTATATGCCTTCACTAGCTTGATGCATACTCCTCTAAGGTTCATGGCTGACCTCTGTGCTCACTTTGTCTTTGCCCCAGGGGTTGGGTCATCATCTCTCTTCATCATGTGCATGAATTTGAACTTGCTTATTTCAGACCTTGAGTTGTGCTCCCTTGACCACTGACATGCTCCATACTGCTTCCTTCACTCTGCATGCACAGGCCAAAATCAGTACCTGGTTTATGAAGTAGACAAAGTTGGTCCCATCAAACTGCTGTTCCTCAGGGATCATATGTGGTCCACTGGTATATGTGTTGTTCAACATCTTTTATTGGGCAGTAAAAAAAATATCTCAAGCTGTATGGCAGGTGCATATTGCAAGAGTTTTGCACAGGAAACATATGCTAATGGGGCCTATGACCTGTAGAGCAAAACAAGTTGTAAGACCTCAGATGTTGCAACATGAGTTAGACAGTTGTATTGATATACCCGTAGAACAAAACAAGTCGTAAGACTACAGGCATCTATAAGTACCAATGAGTGAATTATAAATACCTGTTACGTACACTCAGACATTGCAATGTGAGTTAGACAGCTGAGGGTAAAACTTTTGTGTATCTAAGTATTTGTATCCTCAAAAATAAAGCTTCTGAAAAAAGTCTGGTAAATATGGAAGAAGAAAATAGAGGCATAAAATATGATAAGTACATAAAAGTAAATTAACATAAAAGCAGAAAGAAACTAGTAACAGGCAGCAATCTTGTACCTCAACAAAAAAATATTCCTAATGGGGTATCTCCAAGTAGCATTGAGAAAAAAATGGAACTCGAGATATCAATATTCTATTCAGATGGCTCAATAGCTACTTCATTCTGAGTTTATTCCAAGAGTTTAAAGAAAAAAATACATTATTTTAAGGGAGAGAGCATCCCAAATTTTCAAGCTCTGACAGCGCTGTACAACACTTTATTTTTCTTCAAAAATGAGAGAAAGGTGGACCACTTTCCAAGCCTGGAACAGTGACGTGCCAGGCTGGGCTTTAGGCTCCAGACAAGCCAGGCCAGAGGTACTGGCCTGGCTCATGAAGTTGGAAAACCAAAGCCACCCAGGTCGGGGCTTTTTGGGGAGGGATCAGATTACTGATACATACTTGATGGCTAATCAACGTTTCCTCTCGATGGTTTATTGACTTCGATTGTAGCTCTTACTATGCTCTCTGGGGAAGGCATAGCTGTGTAAAGGCTGCTACCTTTCCTTAGCCGTTAGCCATTGAAATGTCTCAATACTTATAAAATGAGTGTTCCTTTTTCTCTAGTTTGTCCCTCCCAACCTCCTCCCTTCGTGCGAGAAAATGCCCACTCTTACTTCAATCCAGTCACTTGTGAAAATATGCCCTGCCTGCCGCACTTTGCCAACTACCAAGCTGACAGATGAAAACAACCTCGAGCAGCTGAAGCTTCCTTTCCAACACAAAGCCACTGATGCATTCCATGAAAAACAAGCTTAAGAGAAAAACAACAGAGATTGCGAAGTTCAAAATACCATGGTCACTGAAGACGAAGGTATTCGAGAGCTAGGTAAGGATTCCTTTTTGTCAGCCTGATTGGTATATTGATTTTTATACCGCTGAAGTAGGAGACAGACAGAATTCAGTGTCTAATCTCCGGGTATCTGCACAGACTGAGGAACATGCAATAGTTCTTGATAGTGAAAATAAGTCCGAGAGTGAGGCTCCCTTGTATGTATCATCATCATTATTCCCAGCACATCCGAAGACTGAGTTATGGGCTCCAGTAAAGAAGCCGTGCATTTTGCTTGGAAACCCAACACCAAGAGGTGATGACGGGCTCTTAGCTGATATCAATGTCCGGTCAATCAACAAAGAAAAAGAAATGCGTGAGGACAAACGACAGGATGACAACTACTTTTTCCATGAGCCGATTACCAGACAGGTCAATGGGAGAGAAAAGTAGGTGTCAATATCATCTCAGACTACTAGCAGAATGTATGTATCGTTCAACATGAAATTGGTTTCAACTGCTCGAAGCCGTGGCCTGAGCCGAGCCAAGCCAAGCCTGAGCCAAGCCCCCCACGGGCTAGTATCATCGGACTTAATTACCTTTTCTGCAAACGACTCTCGATCGATGTGTCACAGCGGAAGTGTAAGCCAAAAGGTATACTGAATGGGGAAGATTCTTTCCAGCAAGCCTGACGTGACGACCTCCGCGTAGCTTGAGGTTCCCTGACGGTGATGAAAGCCGCGACGTCAATGAAGCTTTTGACACAACGTAAAGGTAGAAGTCATATGTAGGGACAATCTTGACGAGACGCTGTTATTGTGCTGAGCAGTGAATCGGATTAGGAAATGGATCGAGTCGGAGCATCATGACCATTGTGCCTATGACCTGGAAATTGGCGGGTGGCGCCACTACCACCAATAGGGGGCGATCGCCAAAATGCTGGTACTGGCATGGAATATCCTGATTTTGAACATTAACCCATGCGCGTAGCGAAATGTGAGGGTTCGTACTAATTTACATCGGGCAATCCATTTTGTACTCTGAGACCAGCAAATTAAGCACAAAAGTCTATGCGCCTTACTGGCGTATAACACTGTAACTTGCCCCAACAGGTTAGGACTATGATAAGTCCTAGATCGTGTTCCACATCTTAAGAATTGCCGT
The DNA here is from genome assembly GCA_018851325.1 of Termitomyces sp. DKA19. Classification (NCBI taxonomy): domain Eukaryota; kingdom Fungi; phylum Basidiomycota; class Agaricomycetes; order Agaricales; family Lyophyllaceae; genus Termitomyces; species Termitomyces sp. DKA19. Next base: position 19,786 of record JABCKS010000236.1, on the reverse strand, counting down.
TGTACAGTGTTTCCTACCGTGATTCGCTTGTGCAAGAAATAAAATTGATTCCTGAAAAGGACGATCTCCAAGCTAGTGATGTCCCGGCCTGGCTTGAGGGGGCCCCTGGTTCAGACCAGCAGCCGGACCAAGCCCAAGCTACTAGAGCTTACTGGAGGTAATATTTTGTAATGGTCGTACCTCTACAAGGCTTCTATGAGACAATCATCGATATATCGTTATCTATGTGTGGTTAACCCGCGGTCTGTACAATACGAATGAGGTTGCAATAGAATCTATCATACCATATGTAGACGTGCGAGGTGATTCAGTACCGGAATATCACGATACAGGATATCGTAAACTAACTAATTATAAGCTGCGACCTGCCCGAAGCGGACGATGAGAAGAGAGTAAAAAGGAGGAGCTCGATCTATACATACATTCACCGACTTGAAAACTATATCATCGAGGGAAGATTATCAATTGCCTTCTTCAAACCCTGAAGGAACTTCCACGAGTCCAGAATACTCCCTGCACAGCGCTGACACTCCGATGCCATCGCCACCTGCGCCAAGAATCCAATGCCAAAAATCACATCACTCGTCGGACGCACACTCAGCTCCTCCTTAGCCATCTTTTCAAATTGGTGCCACCACTTCGGTATTGCACAAAGTGAAAACGTTGACCCATTACATTGCATACATTTGATATCCTGCGGGACTTTGAGCAACGCAATAGCTGCGTTAGCGCGACGCCGATGGAGATCGAGGAGTTGGCGGTATGAGTATGCTGTGATGTATTTGAAATCTTCAGAGAGAGGTGCGTCGAGAACCTGAACACTGAGAGTGTATTTCGACGCGATGCGAGCGTCCTCTTCTAGTTCGAAGCGGGATGCGATAGCATAAACGCGGATAGGATCTAACTCAAGAAAGTGAGGCGCCACCAGAAGCTTTCGTAGTGTGGCGATGACGCCCGCGAAATCATATTTAACAGCGACACTAAGGACGGACACAAGGTAATCGAGTGACCGGATATGTGGGTTTTCTAACGGATAGACGAACTCAAGCAGAGCGCCTAGAATAGACTTTGTCTCAGACATGGGTATGACTGGGACTTTGTGGGTGTCGGGGGGATCCTGCGGTAAAGAAAACATATGATGAAAAAATGGGGATGCAGCGGCAAGAATGCATCGATGTACGTGGAACTGAGCAGGTTCTTGCTCGCAAGATTGAAGAATAACATCAGCGTCAGGATAATCGAAGCGATGGTGTTGAGTATTCATGGAGAGAGAGTGAAACAAAAATTGAACAAGATTGCGCACAATTATATATGTAACGGCAACAAGGCTGTATCCGAGCAGACGGCTACGGAACAGGAACCGTGGCCCCGATTGCCCAGTGGTACTGTCATGGTAATACTTGATGTTGTAGTATGATGGGCGCGTAACTGTTATCCCCGACAAGGGAGTTCTCTCACCATCTCCTATAGAACGTACAGACACAAATACAATTCTATCGTCATCTCTCCCTGCCCTGGGGACCGGATCAACCTTCGTTATCAAGTTCTGATTCAGGAGACTAAGTTTGGCTCCTGTAATCACGATCTCTGCGGGGTGACCTAGAACGCCTCCTACGGCTGTCTCTGTCTTCATATCTGTCGCGGCTCCGGCTGCGCTTTCTCCCGTGTCCATGTGATACGCTGACATCAAATACCATGTCGTAATGACCACCATGCCTTTGCGAGGTATTGCTGTCATCTCGATAGAGACGAGTCTTCTCAAGATCATCGCGTCCACCAAATCCAGTGGATTGCTTAGAAGGCTTGAAAGTGCGTCTGATATCATTTGACCAGTGTGTATTGAGCTTTGCCACTGATTGCGAGCTATAAATCTTTAGGTTGAGAGTCCCAGAGTAAAGTAAAGCCCAAACATACAAATCCACCCATATTCTACGATCATCAACCAACACATTCTGCATCTTGAAATATGCCTATAAATGGATCATTGGAGTTCAGAAAAAGCGCTGTAGAAGGTAAAGACTGTCAGCTCCACCTGTTCAGCATCTTCACGCTTATCGAATTCGATAAATGCATATTGTAAAGAGTCGCCTGTCCTTTTGTCTCGTATTACTTGACAGCTCATTATGATTCCGAACCGCGAAAATATAAGTTCCAGATCCTCATCGCGGGTGACGGGGTTCAATTTGCAGACGAATAAAACGTTCTCAGGTGGCCGGACGTTCGCAAATGGCAGATCACCGACCATTTCCAAAGTAAGAGCAGATGCAGCGGCGGCTTTTTCGCGCCGGATTTTTTCTTCTTCCTCTTCGGGTAAGGTCGCCAAGGGGTCTTCGTCTTCTGCGATCCGGGTGGAATTGTCTGGTGGACGCGTGGGAGACGATGGTGGCTGGACCAAGCCCGACGGGTCCGGGAATGGATCATCTACAATGGAGACGTCAATTAGAGTTCTAGACACCAGAGAAAGCGAGGTTCGGACCTAAAATCACTACATGGCGTATTCGGATGTCTTTAAACGGTCGTCCATCCTGGTCTGTGTATACCTCATTGATTTTGTCCAGAGTATCCAGACCCTCGACAACGTGCCCGAATACTGTATGCTTGCCGTCCAGATAATCAATATTGTCAGCCAAAGTGACGAAGAACTGGCTGCCACATCCACCCTTATGACCCTCAAGCGATGGAGCAACGGCCATAGAGACCGTTCCTTTTGTCGTGTGCTTCAATTTTGGCCGTATTTCCGGCTCAAAATATCGAGATACAGGGGATTTCGGGCTAGATGGGGATCCTGATGCGATGTACGACCATATTGATTCGCCACCAGTGCCTGTTGCTGTGGGATCCCCAGTCTGGGCTAGGAAATCTTTTGAAACTGTGAAGAGAACTGTCAGCTACTGTCTGACACGGATTCTATCATGACACACCGTTGAAAAAGGCGTTGAGATTAAAATAATACACTTTGCATAGTTTGAGGAAATTTTCACAAGTCTTTGGACATGCATCGACCTCCAAGTCAATCACCAAATCACCAAGAGACGTTTCTAGAAGAACAGACATGAAATCATTCGTTTCAAGCTCGCGGTTAAGGCTGATAAGTTCCTAACTAATGCAAACAATGATCATGACTGCCGTAACGTTTTGCCTAAAATGGAACACGTCAGAATTGCACTCGACGAACCAGTCGGAACTACCTGTCCCATTAGAACAAACATCGTCACTATACTGTGACCCGTTACTCAGAATGGGACATGGCTCTGGTACTGCCAGTCATTTCCATAGCGGGAAACCCAACCGCTAACAACTCCCCGGCTCCAACCGCCCGGCGCAAAAGTCCAGAGGTCGTCCGCCTGTGGTCGTTATTGCCCAGAAACAACCAGACATTCGAGTAAGCACCCGAGGTGCAGTGTGATGCTTTCTTTCGACAATCCATTGGCCCAACAATGTATCAGTTACTTTGCGATAGTTTTTAGTGAGAAAAAAATCTCGCAATTTCGTGGAAACAGAGGAACTTTGGGCGATGTCTGACCCCTCCAGGATACTCGGTGCCATGTCAAGTGGCACGAACGCCGGTTGCTTATGGAAGTAACTCCTATACACCTAAATGCTTCCGTCTGGTCTCAGCCAGTTGTGACTATTATGGGGGCGAAGCCGACAAGATTACCAAGCAGCGATACACATGATACAGTCTATTTTTTACCTGGTCCTTTCTCTCAGGATCAAATGTGGCTGAGACAATGTCAGGACCTCCAAAGTCGAGCTCTACGTCTTACAATCATGTCTACACACACTGCCGTTGCCATCACTAAACCTGGAACTATTGACATGATGCCGATGCAAACTACAGCTCCTAGGATCGGTGAGGTCCTTATCAAGGTCGAATACACCTCCCTGATTGCATTCGACACGTATAATGCCTGACTTTGGCTTTGCCGTCCAAAACTATCCTGTCATTCCGGGTTTCAACGCATCGGGTACGGTTTCACAAATTAGAGAGGGCGTCATTGACCTTCTTGTTGGGGACCGAGTGTGTCATGATATGCTAATCTCTGCATTTCAGATTCATGATGTGTCTTCCGTTCTGTCTATGTAGGTCGTCTCAGCATGTTTTAACTCCTTCAATTCTAAGGGGGCACAGGAATACGTCGTTCAACCGCGTTATGCCATCTCCAAAGTGAGCCAATTGGACTGGAAGCATCAATTTCTCTCGAAGAAGCAGCGACAATTCCGGATAATCTGATTACGGCTTTCTTCACCCTGTCCAATCAGCTTCAGCTGCCTGTCCCTCCCTCCTTCCTTGCAAAAGGGGTACCTCCGCTTGCATCAACTCCTTTCCCTGTCTATGGGGCTGGTTCGACTTCAGGACAGTACACGATTCAGCTTCTGAGAGCAGCAGGATATGCCAAGATCCTCACCACAGCCTCTCCCAAACATCATGACTATCTCAAGTCGATTTGGGCGACAGGCACTTTTGATTATAACAGTCGCAATCTAGTCAACGACGTGGCAAAGGCTGTCGGTGGTGACGGAAAAGTTCCAATTGTTGTGGACTGCATTGCTGCGGAACCATCTATGAAAGCTCTCGCGGACATTGTTAGCCCGATTGGCAAAGTTGCAATCCTGTTACCGATTAAGAGATCGAATACACTCATTGTCAAGCAAGTCAGTGAATTTTCTGACTTGCCGGAAGACAATGCGCCCTTTGCTCGTTCTGTTAAGCTCTATGGTGTCAGGACTTTTACGGTTTTTCAGGTAAGTGGATATTTTGCCCTGTGCTTTTTAGGCTGATTCATCGACACTAGGATCCCCAGAGAGATAATTTGGCGCCAAAGATCATACCTTCCTTGCTTGAGACTGGAGTCATCACCCGAAAAGGAACGTGTAGTTGAAGGTTTTGATCTCCTGAGAAACAAAGTCAGCGGGAAAAAGGTGGTCATTAAGACTGGCGCGTAAATGGTTGTATCATGGATTTTCTATGCGGCTCTCAGTTTCAATATCTGTAATTATATAAAAAATCAGGATGTTCACAATAAAATGATTGGTTGGTTGGTTGTATTTAATAATGTGATGTTATGCCACGCGACGCGACGCGATCAAATGTCTTCTACATGTATCCTTTAATACAGCCGACGACGGGGCTCCGCATGAAATGAGGAGTTGCACCTCATTCCCAGGCTGTTAACGCACCAGTTGTCCTGACTACGAGTCTGCGTCAAAACCTGGCTTGACAATTAGCAGAGAGGTTGGTGTCCCAATAAGTCAATACGTTTGTTCAAATCAATCGAAGATATCGAGGAGATATCGAGGACTCACAATCTTCGAAAGGTCATTACATGTCGCTCCACTCATAATGATATAGATATGCCCAGTGCACCTCTTAGAGATTCTAATAACGATACTTACCCGGAAATGCGGGGAGCTCTTCTAGACTTATTTCGGATCACTTTAAGCCTTTCTGACCCTGGCACATCTTGTAGATTTCCGAAGTTTTTCAGAACCTTTGCTTGGCCTCCATCAGATGTCTCTCGAGCCGAGAGGGTAGTCATGCCATGCCTTTTAATCCATTTCCGAAATATAACCCCCCGCCTCAATCTCGGACAGCAATGCTTGACACAAGAACCATCGTGACCCTACTTTATTACTGAAATGCACGTCTGTCATACGGATGCCGATCCTCGTGGATGGTGGTGTGTTGATTGGGTGAGGAATGATTAAAAGATCGATTGAATGGAAGTAATATTGCTGGAAGTATAAAAGGGCTTTGAACCCACCACCGATTTCATCAATACGCTCCATCATGAAGGTAGCTCTGTCTCTGCTCATGACGGTGGCTCTCGCCAATGCACATTGTGTGTGCTTTGATTCTTAAACTTTTCGTTCCCGGTGTAACCATTATGCATCCAGTCACCATGCAATATATCTGGGACAACGGGGTGAGTAGCTTGATGATGTCGAGAGAGGTCTACATTTTCATGCAAGCTTTAGGTGGATGAAGGGCTAAACAATTATATTCGCGTCCCACCCAGTAACAACCCTGTAACAGACGTTACCTCAACTGACCTTACCTGTAACGTGAATGGGCTGAGTGGTGCGGGTGTCTCCACGCTCTCTATCGCTGCCGGCACTAACATCACGTATGTCATCATCTTCAATGCCTCACTGCACCGCACATCTGATTGACCCTTCAGGTTCGAATGGCACCAACATGCCCAACGCACTGGTGAAGATCCCATTTCGGCGGGACACAAAGGCCCAGTGCAGGTCTATATTGCAAAGGCTTCTGGAGATGCGTCATCATTCGATGGCCAGGGTACAGTCTGGACCAAGATCTACTCTTCTGGCCTTTTAACAGCCAATCCTCAATTGTGGGCAACCGACATTGTGAATTCAAATGGCGGTGAGCAACTTGAAATCACATTTTCTCCGTTCTTCATTGTACTTTCCTTCTATGTGTAGGTAAACACAGCGTCGTCATTCCTTCTTCTCTCCCTGCAGGCCAATACTTGCTCCGTGCCGAAATAGTCAGTCTTTCTCGACGTTATTGTTGATAACAGACATATTTTGACCGCATGATAGATTGCATTGCATGTGGCAATGACCTACCCTGGAGCTCAATTCTATATCGGTCCGTCCTATTTCTAGTCTTGTCGACTGCTGGTTAGATTGATCTTGTTGGAAGGATGCGCCCAAGTTGAGATTACAAGTGGTGGGAATGCGAATCCCCCTAAGGTTGCTCTGCCTGGTGCCTATTCACCAAGTGACCCTGGTATCACAGTGCGTCAAAATTTTAGGGACCATTGTGGTCATCTGACGCAATGCTTCTTCAGATCAACATTTACAACAACCTTCAGAGCTATACTGCTCCAGGTCCTGCTGTCTGGTCTGGGTGAATGGAGTGCGGCACACCCAACTCATTTCGCTGTTAGTAATTCCAAAGTTATATATGCAACTCGATTTGTTTCACACCTAGCATAAGATCGCATTGAAACTGACACGAGCTGTGTGCTGCTTTTTATCTTCGCAACCTATGCTAGGACATGAAGAGCACTGAGAACTACACATTAAAAAAGATATCCGCAATCGACACCTGTATTATCCTTTTGTCAACCATCTTCACATAGGGAGGACGTTAAACTTGGTGTACATTATTTACCCGCGTCGCTCATTTCATTTCATGACAAGTTTTCTTGATGATTATCACCTTTCTTGCTGCATCACCTGAGGCTGCCGCAAGATTGCAATTGCGAAGCGAACTTCATTGATGCCTCCCTGCTCTCGCCACGCAAATGGTAACCTTTCTAGATGTGCTACTGGTCTCGCATGTCCTTGCCAACACTCCTTATAAGTTTCTCGAATAGCTTCGATGATGCGCACCCTCTGGATCAATGTAGTGACTGATCCTCTGAAATTCCAACAGAATTAGATGACGCCACACTGACATTTGTCCCTTCTAGTTATGAAGGAAGCGTATCTTTTGATCTCCTTGCATCAACAGTGTTAGAAGCTGACACCTAAGCACACGAGTAAGTATGTGACCTCAGTCGTCGTATACTTGACTGAGTGTAATTAGCCTACCTAAGCACACGAGTAAGTATGTGACTATGGTAGGACAGTAAGTAAAGTATTCGTTGTCTATAGTTATATCCACTCACCCTAAGTCGTCGTATACTTGACTGAGGGTGATACATATCCTGCGTGCTATATATATATATATGTCTTCGAGTTCGGTCAGGGTGAATATAAGTTAATTATGTTGACCCTTTTTGATGTCAAGCCTAGCCTGCTTACGGTGTAATATGCTGGCCTCCAACAAACACGGATGCCTAGAACTTTTAGATGATTGCCCATGCAAGATTGTTCATTGTCCCAGATATAGCACCAGAAACAATCAGCATGATATAGAATCTTCTTGCAACGTCTTTTGTCTTCTATCTACAGACTCTACTGAAAGGACTCATACAATCGGCACCAATGTTGTGGGTGAGTTGTAGAACACACAACCACTGCAGCCTATCCAGCTACCCAGGCTCATGAGGTCTTGTTTTCTCTTTGTCTTTGCTACCAGACAGACTTTAACATCAGGGAGTTGAGAGGTTTGACCCTGATTTTCCGAGTCTACCTTCTGCTCACTTCCCACACCTTGAATCGGACGCCAACTTCAACTAGGGGCAGGAATGGTTCCGAAGCAAGTAAAAGAAGAGACAAAAGTGTATTCATGTACATCGCATGCGTTTCTACATGAAACAGCTATTGACAGGGGTGCGACCTGAGCATTTCTCCATAAGCAATACAGTAGAAAAAGCAAGAAAACTGTAGGAAGGAAAGGTCCAAGATATCAGCATTCGAGAATGCGACCGAAATGTGTCTGTTACTATCCTCGTCGGCGCTCGCGAATAGATTCCTCGATTTTATTGTGGCGTTCGAGTGCTTCTCTTAATGCTGACAATTGATCTTCTTTCTTTGAATGATTTGGAAGGCAGAGTCGAATATTTGACTAGGCCAGTGTATCGATGTCTAATGGCTTCCAATTGTCAATTGGCAGGCAAAATCTTTCAACTTAGGCTTCTTCAGTTCGGATTCGCCTTTCAGTCGTGTAACGATGTCAGCCTTGTGGGAGCCAGGAATCATCACATCCCAGTCATCGAACAATTGCTCCTGTTCCTTCAATCTCGATTAGTGTATTCAAGTCAAATTCAAGTCCATGGTTGAATTGGCCCTCCGAGATTTGAGAACTTGCTGACCGGGATAAGGCAGATATTGTGAGGAACCTTTGTTTTGTAATTGACGGGGAGTGACATTGGAACATCCTTGCTTCTTTAGCAGATCAACTTAGTACACTGGGATGATGATCGACGGGTTTCGATCGTGCTTCTCACCCACTTGCTCATATTTAGAGAGTTCCTCAAGACAGCACATGCTGAGGGCGTCATAGACAGTGAAAACCTTCGATTATTTTGGCTCCTTGGTCAATTGTGGCGACCATGCCTTGGTACATATGGTGGAATGAACAACGATGTTCACAGACAACTTCTCAAGTCGCTTGAGTGGAACCTATCGACGATGATCAGTAATGAACTCAGCAAAGTTATGACAGAGATCAATTCCCTTTTGCCAGAGACCATACGTAAGGAGGGGCTCTTTGTCGCTATTGATGAAGCCAATGTTGCAGCCAAGTCATGATGCGCGATCCCGCCAAAAACTACCCTTTCATCAAAAGTATCATACGTGTATGGAGAGATCGGCTTGCTTCCCTGGAGTGTCCTGTAACATTCGTGGTCGCAGGCACCAAAATCTCACCCGAGGTTTTTCCATCATCGTCACCTGAATAGTCCTCTTGGAAGTGGACTTCAGATACGGGGTCATTTGATGACCGTGAAGTTCAAAGAAACTTTATTTTACCCTTTCTGCCTCCATCTCTTCCACAAACACCTTCTGGTGCAGCATTATTCGAGCGAATATGGAAATGGTGCAGACCAAGGTATGATTTTTTTGCCTTGTACTCATGTAGTATTCATCTACCTCACTTTTAGACACCGTCCAACAGCAGTCATCGTACGGATGTTGGTCGAAGATAAAGGAGAACATCCGCATGGCGTGCTCAATCGTTATATCAAGGGCCTCATCTCATACGAGGCGACCGATGCGGCTGAATACATTACTAATGAAGGTCCATGCAATATAAGTACCATTTTTCTATGAAATCGGCAACATTATTGGAAGTAAGTCTGCACTGCATCATCTAGTTTTCAAAGTCTCTAATGACTCACAGAGCATCTCCTTGCTCGATCCGCCATGCATGAGGTGGTCTTCCACTACATCATCACAGAGAATCATCCCCCTTACTATGATATCAGTAGGCTGGTGCTAGTCACTTCAGGTGTTGGACAATTCAAAGACAAAGACATGAAAGTGATAGCAATGGACCAACCTGGACCAACAATTGCTGCTGCTATCTGGCTCGGAAACGATGAGGAGCGGGTTGCTTACCAAGATCCGGATAAGTTTCGATCCATTGAGGCCGTTCAAGCCATTTTCCTTTTTTTTCAACTTGTCTTGGCTCAAAGGCGACACCTACTCTTCTGCAAGTGATATTGCCTTGTATCTTGCTCACGCATTTGTAGGTATTCGAGTTCAAACTGAGGTGTTCACTATTCCGGAGCCTTTGTGGCTGAAAGACATTTCGAGAATGGCGCACCTTGTTGTTTTGCGTAAGGACAATGATGTTGTTCAGGAGTTGCTTGTCGGACCATCGGAACTCATCCCTACTTCTCCCCCTCTCGGTTATAGAGCATTGACTTTTGACGATGTCGTGGCTTGGTTCCGACAAGAACGAATCGGCGCCTTCTGTCTGTGTCCTCCGGACTGCTGGGCAGACTTCTCCTGAAACTGAACGGGAAACATGTTTGGGTTGTGCTTCGCGCTGTTGGACAGGGCATACAGCTAGACACGAAATATCTGTGTCCGGAATTTGAACGTCTTACAAGGACAAATTTATTTTTTCGGGTGGTACGTTATTTCCCACTTTCATGCCAATTCGTTCTCAGGTTTCTATTCAGTCGAATACATCAGATATAAGTGAAGATCAAAATGAATTTTCAGAGGTTCTCAAGTCACTTCCAAATGCCCTCACGCCTCCTGGATCGATCCCCATCTTGCGCGTCTTGGCTTCTTTTCCTAACGAGCCTTTATTGCCCCGTCGTAATCTCACTTCCTCACTTCGAAATTCCCAGGAGGACCGGTGTCTGTTCTGAAACTTGATACCTTCACGAGTGTCACTGAAACTTTCTCACCTGAGGACCTCATCGAAGGACTCATATCTAGTATGCATGGTAATAGGTTTTCTTATTCTGATGACTCATTTGTTCCACTCGATCTTGCCTCGAGTTTACCGATGGGTAAAGAGGAAGGCATGGAAGCAGCAGGACAGCCACCAGCAATCCGAAAATTGTTTCACAAGGAAGCGGCAACAAAGACTAATAGAACCCATCCGATCCAGCCGACCCATCCGACCCATCCCTCGTCACAAAACGCCATCTCTCACACTTCTTGCAGAGCCAGCACCTGTGGCTCGTCTGATCACCGAAGAAGTGCCACCTATACACGAATACAAACGTGCGCAGAAGGAAGTTAGGCAGAGATCGCCGAGATCATTGTCTGCACCTCTTCGCCGGAGTCCTAGGGAGCGCCATCTGGAGAACACAGCTGGCAAATAGTCAGATGTTGATTGTTCTCCATCTTCTCACTTCATATCATTCCTTTCGATGACGATCGTTTCTTCATGTCGCATGTATCTATATGTATACTATAAATCGTACCATTGTGGAAGGACGAGGCAAACAAGATTGAACTTCAGTCGACACCATCCTTCAGTAATCACTAGTTCGAGTTTGTGACGCTTATCAATGAACTGAAAATACGCGTCCTCTTCGACTTGGGAACCGATTGGCCGTCCACGCAGAAAAGGAGAATGAGTTTAGTATATACATGATTAATACGTGAATCACCATTTCCGTCCACTTTCCCTCCTCGGTCATTTTTCGATGACTTGAACCTTTGGACGAATCATTGCCCATCCAGAATTGTTCACTGCCATACAGAGTACCGGAAATAACGGGCACAATATAATCACCTTCAGGAACAATAAGACAAGATATATTGTACTATTAAACGATGGCAAGGCCGACATTTACAAAGAAATGAAATTCATATCTAGAGTAGTAGCATATTCAAAGCGTTCATCCCAGAACGAGGGACGTACTAAGACCTCCAGAAGAAGTCGTGCAGTAGGAATAGACGGACGACGGAACTTTGGTCACAACGAGAGAAGTGTACGAACTACCAGCTCTGCTTCTTCAAGGACAAACTATGACGAAGCACTGACGCTAAACATCGAGCTCTGAGATGTCCAGAAAGTCGATATACGCGCTACTTTGGCACAAACTAGCCGTAGAAAAGATAGGCTGAAGCTTGCAATTTGACTTGAGCGCAAGAGAGAAAAAAACCTGCGGAAAAAATTTATGGTGGTTCAGTCGAGCACGTGAGTGATCTGCCACGTGCTCTTGTGCTCCTTTCGACGGCTGGGCTGACGGTCTGGATAACAAGGCATGCGTAACATATCTTCTCGCTCAGAACTTGCTTAATCCTTTGAATGGAATCGCGATTCTGGTTATCTACTATCAAACAATTTACTGGTACTCCTCAGCTACATTCCACCCGTTCACAGCTATGCAACTCTTTGTACCGCAGTTCCCACAGTTCAGCAAGCGATAAGCTTTTCGCGGATGCAGCTCGTGAGGAAACCGAAGAACGAGCTCGAGCCAAACCTTCTCGCCTCACCGCACTTGAAAACGAGCACGAGAACTGGGAAGGGGATGAGCGTGTCCAAGACACTGTCCTCCGTATGCTCGTCGACAAGTACAAGCCTTTGCGTACTGGGACTGTCCAATCCGCAGACCAGAAACTCAAGCTTTCGCCCCCCGGGGTACGTCCGCGAAGCCAGGTGATAGTGACACCGGTGGAACCGTCCACGGGCTCGTGGGCTACTGAACCGTTGCTCCCTTCAAAGGAGGACCATCAGCCATGGCATACTACCTTCAAGGTGCCAGACCATGCGACTTCGTCGATCAAGTATGCATCGTTGCCTCCTGTACAATCGGTAGCACAAAAATCCATACTCATCGATGAGAAGGCTAAGAGGAAGGAGAGGGAGGAGAGGAAGAGGACGGAACAAGGTATCAGACTTGGCAGGGCGAAGGAGGCAACATTAGATTATCGTCTAGGAGTTAGAGAATCTGGAGGGGGATACGGAGGACAAATGAATCCTGTGAGTTTAAAAGGGTGGACAAGTCTTGTGGAAGATAGAATCGAGGTGCGCAGTCCCCATAGTACTCCTTAAGTTATATTGATCGACTCTTATCAGAAAGCTCGCAAGGCTGGCTTATTTCAAAATATCAAAGGCAGAGGAAGGCCTTTAGTCACAACCATGGATGAATCGAATCCATTTATTGCTCGAGAAGAGTTTCTCATGAATCGTATCGTGCAACGAAACGGAGCCGTACCTCCATGGGTGGAAGTACAGGGCGGTAAGTTACCAATTTTCCGTGTTCCTTCTCAATCTTACAATTGTTCATCAAGAGCTTGACAATGCAGTCACCACCTTTCGTGAAATCCTGCGTCAGTCCTGGGTTCGTCGCGTTGTCAATGTGATAACCTCGAATACGCCTCCCGCTCTTCTCCATACCTTCACTTTGAGTGATATCAAAGCGTTCCGTGACTCAGAATGGGAGCTGCGTGAACGCTCATATCACCGAGTTGCTCTAGAAGAACTTAATGCCCTCGTGCGCAAGTACAACGGAATGGCTCCTTATGCAGTCCGACGGCCATATTATATCCATAGCGTTGAGATGGAAAGGCTTTTCGAGGACTCCGCGGAGAGCATACTTTCCGCGCTCAAGGGAAGAATGCGGACGAAAGACTCCAAGAACATGGCGAACGTGACCGGAGAGGGTGATGAATCCTCTGTGGCTAGTACGGAAAGGGATGGCAATCTTCAGATATGGAGCTTGCGTGATGTTTTCAGAATCTGGCTGGAGTTCATTCTGTCGAAGTTTGGGAGAAAGCGATGATTGAGCTATCTGCAGTTCAGCTGATGTAGGACCCTTGCTCTCCATTGAGGAGCATTTCAAGACCCATCGGCTAGATCTGCGTTTCCTCCTTTGAGGCGTTCGACGGAATCCTGTTCCGATTTTGAATGAGCGCACGGACATGCGCAGACGGAAATCACTCCGAGGATCGAGCAAATCTTGTTTCCAAACGACATCCATCGAACGTGCCGATGGAGAGCACAGTCAATCTACGGACCTGGCCATCGGGTTCCATTCCTCTATTCTCGGTCGATGCGACAGCTAGACTTGCGCGCTGCGTCTAGCCGAGCTAAACAGGAAAACACTTAGCTGTCGTCCTGTTTTTCGTCCACATGGAAACAACGTGACCGGATTTCATCATCGTCCTGAAATCTGGATGTACGACTGGCATCCTCTGATGAAGAGGTTTGCAAAACCTTAGATCAATGATTCGATTGCCGGCATGCAAAGCGAGCGCTTCTCATGCTCAGTGCTATCCATCGATACTTGGAGTCGGACTCTTGTTTCAGACTAGTACGGCACCTCGCGGTTCACACGAGGTCCTGTTCGCTCGTTCGTCCGAACTTCGCTTTTTACGTACGAAGTGTATTGAACATTCTTCATGTGTTTGGTTCATGTGCTTGTCCTTGAGTATTACTTAGAGTGAAAAGAAGCACATATACCGGTTGTCGAGCTGAGTAAGAATTGAACTTTGAATGGTTGTACAGCCATCAATGGAGCATACGCGAACAATTGACGTGAGAGGGGAAGGGATGATGGCCACGCTACCCCGAGCTGCCTCGAGGCACGCCTCGCGTTGTCCGGACGTCCTCTGGCGTCCCTAGCGTAATCTTATCCTTAAAAGCCGTCCAAATCCCTTCATTCCAGCTACCGAAGTTTCTTCGCTTCCTTCATCGCATCATCAACTGACACTTACTAGTTACAACTCCGAGCCCCTTATTTACTTCGTCCCTCTCACGACCGAGTATACCATGACCACCTACGTACACGACGATGAAATTGTGGTACGTATATCCCACTTTCCTTGAGAGGCAACCTTTGAATACTAGTGCTTTCTAGCCCGGCGACATTGTCGCTGTGCGCCATGGCTTGAAGGGCAGACAAGAGGGTCTCGTCGTTGGCTCACACTTCGACTACATGGTATGCCCCCGCCTCGTCCCATTTCGGACATAGACGTTTCTCACCACCACTTCTTTCCATTTTCTAGGGCCGGCAAGTCATCGAGGTGCAACTGGACGGCACTGATG
>JABCKS010000235.1:6456-27528 GCA_018851325.1 Termitomyces sp. DKA19 | reverse complement strand
TCCTACCAAAAAACCATTGTTGAAAAGCTTAAAGAGTTAGAACCCTAACCTAAGAGCCTCTGTTGTAACCCATAAGTTGTAATAACCCATAGATTTCGGCTTCCACCAACTGCTATGGGTTATGACAGAGTTGATTGTATATCTGAGTGTCCATATCAAGGGTGATATTAGGTAAGTATAAATAAGATTGTGTATTGGCCCTTCGCCGGTCATCAAGACTTCAGGCACCTTACGGTGTTCATTGGTGTCCAACAATGGTCGCATCACTTGGAATAACCAGCCATGCTCAACATCCACGATGAGCGTCAATGCACCTCTTATCATCCATGCGGTGATTTTTTTTGCTCAGGTCGGACCGGGAGGAACGTCCGAGAAGTTGACGAGAAAATCAGTCTATTCCAAAACAGCGTCAATCATATTCATGCAATCTACGGATATTTTCCAAAAGTACATGCATGCACTTGCATAGGTAATACATATTAAAAATCTATATAATGATATTGAATAATAATACTATGGAGACGATGCTATACGTGTATGATACTGATGCCATGAAGATAATGCAAATGCCATAAAAAAGGATGCGATGCAAGAAAAATGCGATCGAGTGATCAAACTCATGTTGACTCCTCTTCACCAAGCACGACGTCGACATTAGACCCAGTTCCGATGGCAATAGCCACAAGTAGAACCTGCCAGGCGACGTCGATAACCTCCCAAAGGCCATCATCGAAGATGCCGAGAACACAGACATTCTGCCATAGCCCATGCACCAAGGTCAAATGCTGAAGGATGACTTGAGTGGTATATGTGCCAGCGATCCGGTATGCATAGGTCTCCACCAACTTGCGGTGCTCGTCAGAGGATAACGGCGCTGGAGGAGGACCATCAACAGGAAGGGGAGGGGTGAGGATGCCAGTGGGTGGTAGCGAAGGCATTAGGCCGGATAGGAGCACCTCGGCTTTCCTGGTGTAAAGGTAGGTCGAGAGGCGGGCATAAGTGGAGGGGCTGGGAAGGCACAAAGTCCTAACAGGGATCTTGAAAGGTGTTCTCGACTTTGCAAGGGTCTCCTCGAATGGTGAGAATGGAGGAAGGCGTGCGCAGTGCATTGCAAGGAAGTGGGCATGGACTGGATAAAGGGTAACTTTGCGTTTTGACAGGGGTCCTGATGGGGTAGAAGCTAATGGTGGACCATGGATAGCGAGCATGTGAGTGGGATTCAGGGGCGAATCATCATCGGAGCACTCTAGCCTCACTTCGACCTCGGAAGGAATTCTGTCGGGCGATACAGGTTCGGGGCGTACACTAGCCAGGGATTTTAAAGCACTTAATATGAAGATCAGACTTTGTTTGAAAACAACTAGATGAAGAAAACATACTCCGGACCAAATGGCTCGAACGCGTCGCGAATGTACGCAGCAGGAACTTCGGTAAAAGTGGATGAACAAGCGAGGAGTGCCTCCCGCGTGACTTCCTTGAAAGCCGGACGAGCAAGCTCCTTGGGAAAGGATAAAGGTACGGTGTTGGAAGAGGATGCGAGAGGTGCGACATCGGACATCTCGATGGTGGGTGCAGGTAGAGCCGTCATGGTGAACTTGAGCTGTCTTGTGGGTTGCTTGCGGGAGCGGCGCGCTGCGTGCTCAGCCGCATACTTGTTTGGGTTGCCGTGGCGAGCGCGACGACGATGGGAGAGGCGAGAGGCAAGAGACTTGAGAAGGACAGACGGAGGCGTGTTCTCTGCGTTGCTGACATTGCGTTTGGCAAAGTTCGACTGGAGGACCATTGTGGCGTTGCGGGAGTCGACGACATCTGCTGGGCTGCATTTATACTCCAAACCCGAAAATAGAGCAATCCAATCGGCAACAAAAATTACCATCTTTGGCCAGCCCGTGCAAACACAGACAATCACGGCCGTTCAAAAGTTGCCTAGAAAGGGAATAATCACGACCAATCCATCAATGCGAACTCATTGCGATTGGTGACCTTGTGGGAACAGCACCGAGTTGCAATCGTTTACGACAATGGGTCCTTGTAAGTCCCTGTAGTTTCGCAAAATGGAATAACGTACCGCTTATTTCATTCCCCGTCCGATCCTCGTCTTCAAGTCCATCGAACAAAGATATCGACGAAAAGGTGATACAATGGAAACAGTTCTTCAAAATATGGTCATTTGATCACCAAGGACTGTAAGTTGAAGCCCGGACAGCCAAGGCCGCTTATAGCTATACCAAGGGGTTCCTTCTAGCGGTACTTTCAATTCGAGTCAAAGACCAGAGGAGATTCCAATCACAGAACCCAAAGCCTGCCGAGGTTCTTGGGTTACGTTCATGTGGCTACGTGGTCTCTGCATCCAGGTCGTTGCCAGCGGGAACCATAGAATTGTGCGGACAGATGAAACGCGTTTTGATTCATAATAATAACAAGAGTTGAAGACATTGTCGAGCTCTCCACAGAAGAGTGTTGCTGTCAACCAGACGCCCTTTGTTCAGCTTATCTGGCACGTTGACTGTCTGTCTGGACAAGGTCAGATTACATGCATTGCTACATTCATTGTCTTGTCCGTCGTTCAGAAGCTCTATGTAGCGTGGCCTGTGAATGTATGATACACGTGGAAAACGTATGTCAAGCAGACAATGAACTCACTTGGACATTGAAAGCTGTACGGCATCAAGGCAAGCCTCAACAATCCACGTCTTGTCCTAGACTTTTATGCGTGCCAGACCTTGTGTTTGCATTGGCCTTTGTAGCCATGTTACGAAGCTTGGGCCATTATCCGCCGGGATTGCTGTTAATCGTCTGATTCTCTTCTGGGTGTGAGATATCGATTGCATAGCACACATATATATATGATCCCATGAGCAGGGCTATCGAATAGATGCTGAAGGTGTCGTAGTCACGGTAGGTATGGTAGATAAATTCACCTTGCGAGGAGATGTAGCCTAGCCACTGCCAAGCACCTAAATATAAGCAGCCGTACGAAACCAGGAAAATGACTCGTTGCTTTCTCATCACACGGCGCTTCGGAGAACTCATCAGGTCGCGACGCTCCTAAAGCCGACGGAGGAGGATAAGAACCCATGATTGAGAAAGGGAATAAATTTGCTCTTGTCATAAGTATAATGGAATAGCCATGCATCCCGCACACTGCACCAACACCCTTCTCGGTGAGTACGAAATGGGGGAAGCAATTTCTGTGATAGGAATGCAGTAGCAGCATACAAAGGCGATGCCGTCCATCAATCGACACGGCCTGCCACACTCCGTTGGAAACGACTCACGATATCTCGGTTGACGCGTATATATGTAGATCCTTGCAGTAGCTATCGATGGTTTCTTGACTCGGATATTAGCGCGCGCCAAGTATCAACCCTTTAAAGATGCATAATCACGGTCGTTCGGGTAGCCTCGGAGCCTGCATGCAATGACCCGTGCCATATGGCAGAAACTTTTTGTTTGTTGATCATGATGGCTCGACAAAGAATGGATTTATTTTTTTTCTTTCCGCATGGGGGACAATGCAAGGCTTGAGCGGACCCAAATCGCGTTGATTGATTGGATCAGTTGATCGCGTAACGATTAGGTTCCGCGGAGGCCGGTTGCGGAAAAGCCGGGGAGAAATTCCATACGTATGTACATCCTTAGAGAAAAGGCTCGGACGTAAATAATAGTTGTACATCCGCTTGTGAGTCCTGCAAATATGATAAATTGCTGGCGAAAGGTTAAGGGTATTCAAAAAAAGTAGTCAGTGTTGCGACAGCAACGACTACCTATTCAAAATAAGTACTACAGGTACATGATAAGTAAGCAGTGGTTACAAGCAGTAAGTAGATCTCACCTCAGTGTTGTGACAGCATAAGTGACCAAAACACGAGTGCATAAATGTCCATAGAGCAATGTTACTCTACATACTAGTTTTACATGTATATAGCAATAAAAGTAAGCCCTCAAGCATATGAACTGTGACAGTGAGAATAACGGACACATAAAAGGCGATATTACACTGTGAAACAGAAATATCTGTGGTACAAATGATGTGAGTCTGTGGAATAGAATTCTTAAATAAATAGACACTGGGAAAACAATGGCAATTTTGGCTTGTGGACCAATGATGGACATGAGTATGTTTGTAATTCCAACAGCTGGACCGTCAAACAATGACAAGCTTTTGTAGTAGACTGCATTGCAAATACATCCAATGTCATACCTTGAAATTTTGCTTCAAAGTGTCTAGCTGCTAGTGCTGCACTAGGCTTGGCTTCAAGCCATTAGCCAGGCCAAAGAGGACAGCCTGATAATGGCTTTGGCCTAGCTCATAATGTAGAAAGCCAGAGCTAGCAGCTCAGCCCATGGCTTGGCAAGACTTTGGCAGATGATATATAGATATAAATAGTGATACATTTTTGATTGTTATTTGTAACTTTGACATTAACAATTTCATTCTAAGCTCTCAATATGCTGATAGATAACAGTGTTGCTATGCAAATTCAACAGAAATTGCTAATAATGTTACTTTCTATGGGTATGATATGATTTACATATAAGATGCAAGCTTTTTCTTCAATTGACCTTGCCTTTCATTCTCAAGGCATGGAAATGCCTATTGTCACTGAAATTTAGTCACTTAAAAAGACAAGACAATTGCTACTCTGTTTTGTTGATTTACCTCTGTCAATCGAACAAAGTGGCAAGTCTGATAAAATATGGGCTATAATGAATATGAGAAAAGGCAATTTGATGTCATGTTTGGTGATGACTGTCATGATCCTAATGGATGTCTGGAGCATGTCTGTAGGGAAAAATCAGGCCTTGGAATTTTATGTTCATATCTTTCAAGAATTGATTGGATGGCAAACTTCCCTTTGGATCTGGTTGAGATTAAGCTTCAGAGACTTGTTTCAGAACTCCACCTTCAGTAAGTTCCTAAATCTCTTTATTGACCTCATCTTATATGCTTTGTCCTTCAGTGAATCTGATACAAGTCACAATACTCAAATATGACAAGCCCATCATAGCATCCCAATTGCCAAGCTAACAACCAGATGCTTGTCAATAATTGAGTGGTGGGGCATGAGTTATCTTTTGTCTTCTGTAGTTCTTAGTATCTCATGTTCTCCCTCAGTTTAATTCTCATTGACTCCACCCAACTTGGTAATCTCTTACTTGTGATTTTATGCCAATAATAATATATTGGTTTCAAGCAAGCATTCCTTTCCACAAGGTGGCTTGACTATCACTCAACCATGGAATTGACAGAAGGGTGATATAGTGGAGGTACTACAATATTTGAAGTGTGCTATATACCATAATCTGCTTGTCAAGGAACCTAGTCCTTCATCACTATATGAGGTGGAGCTTGAGAAGCTTGAGAATGATGAGGAAGATGGTAAACTTAAGGAGGAGGAGGGTTGGGATCAATTACTTTTTGATGATGAAGATAACAACATTTTCAATATGGACATTGACCTTGACTCTAAGTAGCAGCAAGACTGTGTTATCTGTGCATTGTAATTCCTTGAGAAAATATGTTTTGTCTGCTAAAAGCCATGATCTGAGCCAAGCCAAGCCAAAGCCAGGCCAGAACAACACTACTAGCTGAAATGATAATTACATGGCTGTCTCCACCCACTATGGTGGCAAAATAAATGAAATCATGGTTGTTCAACTTGCCAGCAAACATGAGCAGCAACAAACGCAATGCCACAGCAAAAAGGAAAGAATCTCTTCCATGTGTACCTGAAGAGAATAGCAGCTGAGAGGGTGCTTGCTTTCATTCAATCCTGTGCAAAAAGGGTGCCTCTCCTCTGTCACCCGTGTAATTTTGAAAGTAGTTGGTGGTATGTGCTTACAATCTTTACCATGCAAGGCAGGCCTTCAAGGCACCATGATAAAGTGAGAGCAGGATCATGGAAACAAGAACAGCCTTGCATCTTTGAAATAGATCTATTTTATAGTCAACACACTCGATAGAAATTATGGTCAGGTACTCTCAAAATAAATGGAACAAACTTGTGTGTCAAGGATTGAACAATGTTGAAGCAGAAGATCAAGTTGAAAGATTTCTTTATGGTCATCAACAGCAACTGTAGGACTGTGGCATGCATGCTTTTTTGGCAACAGGCTGTGGGTCGACAGCCCAATCAAGATACCTGGCTCGTTGAGACGATCGGAAAGACATTGGACCTCGGATCAATAGTCATTCCTTTGGAGCAGATGGTATGATTTACAGCCCCATGTGAAGATGATGATGCAAGTCAAAGCCCTAAGTAATCACTGCCCCAGAGAGACTGGGGTAACGTAGTCAATTTCAAAAAGGAAAGTCTACTAACGAGTGAGACAAATAAGTCTTTTGACCCTTCTCCTGAGTACATTAGTATCGATTGGCGCGCAAATTGCCAGTGATGGAGACATCACAAACAAAAATAGCAGAAAATCGATTTCAGGCGTTGCCGACGTCATCCCATCCGTGCCATCTCATGACAATGATCCCGCCGTGGATAGTATAGAATTATGCACTTATGGTGTGATTACTGATTCATTTGATTGATTTATTTTTCTACCAGGAGCCCGATGATGTCAATATAACTTGATTCATCTTCAAACCCTTTGCTCTTTGGTTCGGGCACGGCCGAAATTCTTAGGGCCTTCCACATGTGTGTGAACTAGATATCTGTGGGTTGGTCGCAAATCAAGGTGAGTTGTACGTCTTGAGCCACCAGTCGAATGCTGGGGTATGCTAAACATTATGTGGCATGCTTGTGACAGCGGACACCACTGGCATCTAAACCATTCTTTGTCATGTAATGGCCATGGGGCTCCTTTCATTGTCCGCAATTCGAATAAAAAAGATCACGATACCATATGACAAAATACTCTACTCTACGATGAACTCACAATACGGTGAATCTTCGCCCCATATATCTCTGACGCCTCCTAGGAACAGCTCCGAAAGACGGCTTGCACTTTCACATATCACGAATCACAGTGATGATCATAGCCGGAGGAGCTCTTGCGCGGCCTCTCTGAGCAATGAGAGTGCTGCGTCTTGTCCTGCTAGTCCCTCGGCAACATTAACTCCGGATCTTCATGGGCCTGCCTCGACTGAGAAACTTCACCTGGATAGAAGCAAACCTATAATTCTTGCATCGGAAAAACAACCTCGATCCACCGTAGGAATTGAGCTAGTCCATGACCCTAGTCCAGGTCCGTATGCACGTATCTGCCGTCTTAAGTTTGAAGGTTACGGGGAGATTATTGCCGCGCGAGAGTTGGATCTGCAGTGGATCACTGGTCGGTCCTGTGGGCGAATTGTCGCTCTTAAGGTCTTCGGGAAAAAGACAATCGAGGAAGAAGAATTAGAACATGTAGTGCTGAATGAGCTTGACGCTTACCAAAAGGTAGAGAAAAGCCGTGGACTGGGAAAAGGATTTATCATGCGGCCGGGATCATCATTCGAAACTCCAGAACATGTTGTCTTTCTCATGGTTAGTCATTTGATAGAAGTTCCAAATAGGCTGACAAGGAATGAATAGGATTTTCTTCCTTGGACTTTGTCTGATATTCTATTGAAGGATCGGGGTAAACGGCAGGACTTCAAACGACGATGGGTAGCACAGATGGTGAATCAAACGATTAGAGTATTTCTTAGGCACTTGAAGGCATCTTTATACAGGCCAGAGGCATATCTGCCATCCACATTATTGGGCTCATTCACAGGGACATTCGGCCGGAGAATATCTTCCTTGACGAGTACTACAATGTTCGCATCGGCGGTTTTGCTCGCGTCTATGTTCATCCAGGTGACAAAGTCAATATAGACGATCTGCAATCCAGCGACATCGTAGGCACTTGGCCTTATATGGCTCCAGAGATCGTCAAACTCGCAGTAGGACGCCGCAAAGAACCTTACTCTACAGCGGTGGATTACTGGTCTTTGGGCTGCATTGTGTATGAATTGGAGTCGACGACGCGCAAGGTTTGTTGGTTGTTAGATGGATATGACATTGATTGAAATGAAAAATCCTCGCCATCAGCACAGACCCATGTTCAAAAGATACCGAGACGTCGTTCGCTATGCCGCATATCAGGCTATCGAAGTGCCTTACCCACCATTTGAAGGAATTTCCGAGGACGCACAGTCATTGTTATCTGGGGTTTGTTCATCTTTACCCACTAGCTCAATCTACCATTCATTAATAGATCCATCATAGCTGGTATGTTTCGATCCGGATGAACGGATGGGAAATATAGAGCTGAGGCAGCATCCGTACTTCAAGAGTGACTCGGGGTACAGATTTTTACGTGCCTAGGTCAAATGGTACTGACACTTGATCCCAGTGCGAACGAGTTCAACAAACTAGGCAAAGGTAAGTACCGATACGTTTGCTCATTGTTCGAGCCAGAGATTGAGCAACTTTACTCTACAGCACCTTCGAAACGGTCAATTGATCATGATATTCCGTGGGTTGAAATTAACGATGAAACTGCTCGCCAACCCGTCGTTTACCGCCCTGTGGATCGGGTCCCCTCAAAAGACGAAGGGAAAATAGACTTTTCCCAATTTCGGTGGAACTGTCCGACCGAGGCGCCTGTGAAGAGGCCACGAAAGTCAGAACTTGTCTTGTTTTCATGCTGATGTACAATACGGTACTCCAATCTATTGAGCGGGCTCTCTTTAAAAGTTGAAAGTTGAAGGGCTTATCCTTCCGTGCCCCTTGTCTCGCTTGTCATTTTTTTTTAGCTTGCGACACACTGAGGATGAAGCTGAACTTTGATTGACAAAAAGTCAGTGTGGAATTATCACATTGGAATTCCAACCCTTTGGATCCCTGTTGCCTGTTGTTACTCGGAGTTTTCTACGAAAATGGTTGAAGCGGCGCCACGAAGCCCGCGGGGTAGACGGGTAATGGAATCCTGGTAAAATAAGTATCAACCCTCTATCAGATTGGACAAGAACATAGCCAGAAAATGAAACAAAACACAACATCACAGCCTTCAGCATCCGGCTGGCTTTACCCGTCGCAGGTTCCTTCAATTCCTTGATCTTCTCCACCACGGACCCCATTGCGCCCTCATGGAAGATCCACACCCTCAAGCCACATCTTCTGCTGAAAGTCTATCCTCTTCAGTACCCACTGCCTATCCGACAGCTCCACACATCAACTTCTGCCGTCTCTTTCATGTTTGGCTGTTATTCCATCATTAAATCCACTCTTGTCTAACAAAAAAGGTACACGCTGCATCGCGGTACGTAGCATTTCTTTCTCTCGACCAACTGATACAACGCTCGCCGGTCCCCGACCTATCAACGCCACCCAGAAAGATTGTACCCAACCCAGCGACAGACAATACTGCGGCCTCGGAAGGAGTTCTTGACTCAGGTCTGCCCATAGACAGGTCGAACTTGATAATGCAACAAGACAGGACGAAACTCCGTGATGTGCGCAAAGGTTTTGGAGCACGTGCCGTCGACCACGGCATAAATCCCCCGTCTCTGCTACGAGGTACAAAAATAGGCGTGCGTGTTGGGATTAGCTGAACTAAGATAATTCTCTCGTTGTTGAAAGTGCACTTGATCATTTGATTTGGATCGTTGCGTTGTTTATCCTGGATGTGCCAGACGACGTCCGAGTATTTTGGAAAGTGGCAGATCTAAAAGTAAACGATTGTTGATATCAGGCCGGTTTGATTCGCGGCACGGGCCAGCAAAATAAGGCTAAGTGAATGTTCCTATAGCGTACGTTTACTTGCATTGACCCGTAGCATTGACCGTATCTATAATGTGCAGGTCACCGATGGAGATTACAGGTTTAGACGTACTTGCTTCGAGCACCACTGTTGCACTAGAATTTATGCTTACGGGTGCTTGAGGAATGCGCTTCGTTATTTTTACCGCTATGGAATGGAAACATGGTTACCAACATATAGGCGTGTTCGCGATGAAGGGTGCATCGCCGTCAGGTGTACTCGCTTCCGGAAGTTCTTTTGTTCGGCGTTTGGTAGTATATCCGGGCGGGCTCCAAAAACAGAAGGCTGCGTTACATGTGCACAGAAAGTTCATAACGTCGTCGTTTGACGTTTTAGCGGTTCAATCAGAGGTCCGTGCTCGCTGCCATAGCCGCAACAAGAAATAATCGTTTGTAAGTACCACGCACTGACTCGCTAGAAACAATTGGGTCTGGGCCATCGTGGGCTGACCGAGCTTTCGAAAGTCCAGCTCGAAAGGACCTCCAAATACCGGTAAGTTTGGTATGGTGGGACCTCGGGTTGACGATAGAATAAAATCTCTCGATCAACCGTAGATCAACTGATGACAGTGATCGAGTCAAAACTTGTACAGTTGCCGAAAGGCCGACGCCAGCGAGCAAGAGGCTTAGGAGCACAGAAGAGGGGAACTGCCATTGCCAAGGAGGGGTAGTGAGCTGCGGACAAGAAGAAAAGTCGACTAAACGTATATAGGGATACAAACGAACTGACACAAACGAGCTGGTTCGGAGACATTGAGTGGGCGGGATCAGCCGAGTGGCGGTGCTGTTTGGCTTGGGTTGTGTGGGCTTGGTTCTTCCAGAACGACAACGTCGGTTCACCTCTGACTACCATCCACGACGATGTCCAGAGCGGGGCCCACCAGCAACGACGGCTATCCCTCGTCGTCGTCGCCCCCGTCAACGGACAACCAACATGACCCTTTTAGCAACAGCAACAGCCAGCGACGATACTACGACAACGAGTCCGACAATGCTGACTATGGCCGTCGTGATACTTACGCCTCCGACAGCAGCAATCCCGGTCTCAATGACCAGAATTTCTACGACCAACATGGTACCTACGATCCTTATCGTAAGTATGCGTAACGCACAACCTTGTTTGCCGTCTCAGTTGTCTTGTAGCACCCCAAGACACCGATTCAGATGTTGACGTTTATGGGCAAAAGTATACACCCTCCGCAGAGTCGATAGCGCCTGCAGGACAGCCTCGCATGGGCCAGCCGGATTCGTCAACACCAACCTTCATGGACTATGGCGGTCCAGCCGGCGCCCGCGAGGCATACCCAGCATGGAGCCCAGAACGTCAAATTCCCCTTTCCAAGGAAGAAATAGAAGATATCTTTTTGGATCTCACTCAGAAGTTCGGGTTTCAGAGGGATTCAATGCGAAATATGGTGAGTGCTGCTCCTCGTTGCCTTTCGGCGTTGGTTGGCCACCCGCGAGAACTTGACTTGATATGGTTGTCAACACATCATGCGCGTACCTCGTGTCATGTCGTCGAACTACCTTCGCTATGACGGTTGCCGGATGATGCGAGGGAATGGGATTTATTTTGCATTCGTTGCGCCCATGAAGAGGGGGTGGGTCGGAGTGCTGCGCGCAACTCCTCTTCCATTCTTAGCCATTTGTGGAGCGGTGACATGTGTCATTATTCTGTGGCTTTGTGGTCCCACCGGTCCCACCGTTCCTCGCAGATGATGCCAACCACCGTTCTTCACCTTGTATATGCCTCGTTGTCAGACGTCGGCGTCCAGCGACATTGCTTCAGGACTTTCCTTCTTTCTTTTCCATGTCGTCACCATAGGTAATGATCCTGTGCTAACTAATTTGATGCAGTTCGACTTCTTGATGCAACTGCTCGATAGTCGAGCGTCACGTATGTCTCCTAATCAAGCCCTTCTCACCCTTCATGCGGACTACATTGGCGGACACAACGCTAATTACCGCAAATGGTATTTTGCTGCTCAGCTTGACCTCGACGATGCCGTAGGGCATGTACAAAACCCCGGGCTTACTCGTTTGAAGTCGAAGCGAGGTAAAGACAAGAGACCGGGTCATGAAAAATCCCTGAACAATGCTCTTGAGCGCTGGCGACAGGCAATGCATAACATGTCACAGTACGATCGGCTACGGCAGATTGCGCTCTACCTTCTGCTATGGGGTGAAGCTGCCCAAGTGCGGTTTGTCCCTGAGTGCCTGTGCTTCATTTTCAAGTGCGCGGACGACTACTATCGGTCATCAGATTGTCAGAATAGGGTGGAACCGGTACCAGAAGGACTTTACCTCAAGAATGTCGTCAAGCCGCTTTACCGATTCATGAGAGACCAGGGATACGAGGTTGTTGACGGGAAGTTTGTAAGAAAGGAGAAGGATCATGATGAGATAATTGGCTACGATGATGTCAATCAGCTCTTCTGGTATCCCGAGGGGATCGCTCGGATCATTCTCGTAGACAAGGTGTGTTGTTGCCAGATTCCTTGCACTCTTTGAGGCTGACAAGCCACGAGCAGACACGGCTTGTTGACCTTCCTCCAGCGTCACGATGGATGAGGTTTAATCAAGTAGACTGGGATCGAGCCTTCTTCAAAACTTACTATGAAAAACGTTCGTTCGGTCATCTCCTCGTTAATTTCAATCGAATTTGGGTCATTCACATCGCCATGTACTACTTTTACACGGCGTTCAACTCGCCAACGATCTATCAAACTATTCCCCCATCACCTGCCTTGTCTTGGAGTTTTACAGCTCTCGGTGGAGCTGTCGCAACAGTAATAATGATATGCGCCACCCTAGCAGAGTTCTCATATATACCAACAACATGGAACAACTCATCTCATCTCACACGTCGACTCGTCTTCCTCCTCATTACCCTCGCGCTCACCTGTGGACCTACAATTTATGTGGCCATCGCTGAGCATGGCTCAAGCCCTGGTGGTTCGCTCGCATATATCCTCGGTATCGTCCAATTTTTCATCTCGGTCGCGGCGACGCTCCTCTTCGCTGTCATGCCCTCCGGGCGCATGTTTGGTGATCGAGTCGCGAGCAAGTCACGGAAGTACCTCGCCAGTCAGACATTCACGGCCTCATACCCCTCACTCGAGCGGACCCCGCGCCTCGGATCTATCTTCCTCTGGTTCCTTGTATTTGGCTGCAAGTTTACGGAATCGTACTTTTTCCTGACATTGTCGTTCAAGGACCCGATACGTGTCATGGTTCACATGAAAGTACAGGCGTGTAATGACAAGTACTTTGGCAATAACCTTTGCACAAACCAGGCCGCATTTACGCTGACAATCATGTACATTATGGATCTTGTGCTCTTCTTTTTGGACACGTTCCTTTGGTATATTATTTGGAATACTGTGTACAGCATTGGAAGGTCGTTCAGTCTAGGACTCTCGATTTGGACACCGTGGAAGGATATCTATACACGCCTCCCGAAACGGATATATGCCAAATTGTTGGCGACGGGGGACATGGAGGTCAAGTATAAGCCTAAGGTATGTTTTAAAGTCGCATTTTATGCTTTGTGATTGCTGATATTGTATCGTAGGTTCTAGTATCGCAAATTTGGAACGCCATCATCATATCTATGTATAGGGAACACTTGTTATCCATTGATCATGTACAGAAGCTACTCTATCACCAAGTTGACACTGGTGCTGGTGGTAGACGGTCTTTGCGTGCCCCTCCGTTCTTTATTGCCCAGGGTGACAAGGCTAATAAGGGGGAGTTCTTCCCTGCTGGAAGCGAAGCCGAACGCCGGATATCATTTTTTGCGCAAAGTTTAACGACTGACATTCCTGCACCGTTGCCTGTTGATGCTATGCCTACGTTTACAGTACTAACTCCTCACTACAGTGAGAAGGTACGCTTACATCGTCTTGATGTCGCTGTATCGTGTTGACCATCCTTTAGACATTGCTGTCTCTCCGTGAGATCATCCGTGAAGAGGATCAGAACACTCGTGTCACGCTTTTAGAGTATCTGAAACAGCTGCATCCGATTGAATGGGAGAACTTTGTTAAAGATACCAAGATCCTCGCGGAGGAGTCGGCGATGTTCAACGGTCCAAATCCTTTCGCTGGTGATGAGAAGGGTCCATCAAAGGCTGACGATCTGCCGTTTTACTTCATTGGTTTCAAGAGCGCTGCACCTGAGTTTACTCTTCGTACCCGAATCTGGGCCTCCCTACGTGCACAGACCCTCTACAGGACTGTCTCGGGCATGATGAACTACTCCAAGGCGATCAAGCTGCTATATCGAGTGGAGAACCCCGAGGTTGTACAACTCTTCGGTGGTAATACGGATAAGCTTGAGCGTGAGCTAGAACGCATGGCCCGTCGCAAGTTCAAGTTCTTGGTGTCTATGCAGCGTTATTCCAAATTTAACAAGGAGGAGCATGAAAATGCAGAGTTCTTGCTGCGCGCCTACCCTGATCTACAAATCGCCTACCTCGAGGAAGAGCCTCCCCGTAAGGAGGGCGGCGACCCCCGCATCTTCTCGTCCCTCATTGACGGTCATAGCGAGTTCATTCCCGAGACAGGGCGCCGCCGACCAAAGTTCCGCATCGAGCTGCCTGGCAATCCTATCCTTGGTGACGGCAAATCGGATAATCAGAATCACGCGATTATTTTCTATCGTGGAGAGTACCTGCAGCTCATCGACGCCAACCAGGACAACTATCTCGAGGAATGTCTCAAGATCCGCAACATTCTCGGAGAATTCGAAGAGTACGCCGTATCGACACAGAGTCCGTACGCGCAGTGGGGACACAAAGACTTCAAGAAGCCTCCCGTCGCCATCGTTGGTGCTCGCGAGTATATCTTCTCAGAAAACATTGGTATTCTCGGCGATCTTGCGGCTGGCAAGGAACAAACGTTTGGTACTCTAGCGGCTCGTTCGATGGCGTGGATTGGAGGCAAGCTTCATTACGGACACCCTGATTTCTTGAATGGGCTCTACATGGCAACGCGTGGTGGGGTGTCAAAGGCGCAGAAGGGCTTGCATCTCAACGAGGATATTTACGCTGGCATGAACGCGTTTGGACGAGGTGCACGGATCAAGCATACGGAGTACTACCAGTGCGGCAAGGGTAGAGATTTAGGGTTTGGAACAATTTTGAACTTCCAGACTAAGATTGGCACGGGAATGGGCGAGCAAATGTTGAGTCGCGAATATTATTACTTGGGAACACAGCTGCCGATTGATCGGTTCTTGACGTTCTACTACGGCCATCCTGGGTTCCACATAAACAACATGCTCGTCATTCTTTCGGTGCAGATCTTCATCGTCACTCGTATGCGTTTTTGCCTCGTGTCCTCGTTTGCAACTGATCGAATATACAGTCGTGTTCTTGGGTACCCTGAATTCACAGCTCGTGATTTGCAAGTACACCGATGTAGGCCAGTTTCTCGGCGGTCAGGCCGGGTGCTATAACCTCGTGCCTGTCTTTGACTGGATTAGGCGGTGCATCATCAGTATCTTCTTAGTGTTCATGATTGCTTTTCTACCGCTGTTCCTTCAAGGTATATTTTCTGGCTTCTCCATGCGTTTTGACTAATTGTCAGTATAGAATTGGTGGAAAGGGGAACAATTAAAGCCATCATACGTCTTGCGAAACAATTTGGATCTCTGTCTCCCGTATTCGAGATCTTTTCGACTCAGATCTACACTCACTCGATCCTAAGCAATTTGACGCTTGGTGGTGCCCGGTATATCGCTACAGGCCGTGGGTTTGCGACAACGAGGATCTATTTCAACATCTTGTTCTCTCGATTTGCGGGGCCGGGTATATATCTCGGGATGAGAACACTCATCTCTCTGCTCTATGTCACCTTGACGCTGTGGACACCATATCTGATCTATTTCTGGATCTCAATCGTTTCGCTATGTCTTGCTCCTTTCCTTTTTAACCCCCATCAGTTCGTTTTCTCCGATTTTATCATTGACTATAGGTGAGCTGTCTCTATCTCCTTGAAACAGGTATATCTATATCCTATCATATCACAGGGAATTTTTGAGATGGATGTGTCGTGGCAATTCGCGATCTCACAACAATTCCTGGATCGGATATTGTCGACTTTCGCGGACAATGATCACCGGTTACAAGAAGAAGAGGCTTGGTCACCCATCTGAAAAGTTATCTGGTGACGTTCCACGTGCCGGGTGGCGCGCGGTCTTGTTTTCCGAGGTTATTTTCCCCATTTTCATGGCCATTCTGTTCATTATCGCCTACATGTTCGTCAAGTCCTTCCCAGGATCTAATGGGAAGCAACCTCCAAGCCCGTTGATCCGTATAGCTGTCATTTCTCTCGGCCCTATCGTTTGGAATGCAGCTGTCCTCTTGACGCTCTTCCTTTTATCCCTTTTCCTTGGCCCTATGCTTGAAGCGACTTTCCCGAATTTCGGAACTATGATGGCTTTCATTGCTCACATACTCGGCGTAATTGGTATGGTTGGTTTCTTTGAATTCCTTGTAAGTCTGCACGTTCCCGTGATGCAATACAATAATGTCATGCTTATAACATTTTTCCAGTGGTTCCTTGAACTTTGGGACGTGTCGCATGCCGTTCTTGGTCTTATCACCGTGATCGCTATACAACGTGCGATCCACAAAATCCTCATTGCGGTTTTCCTTTCCCGTGAATTCAAGCATGACGAAACTAACCGTGCCTGGTGGAGCGGTCGTTGGTATGGACGTGGGCTTGGTACACATGTCATGTCTCAACCTCCTCGTGAATTCTTGGTAAAAATCATCGAGCTGTCTCTGTGGAGTTCCGACCTGCTTCTTGGACATGTGCTCCTATTCATGCTGACACCGCCTATCTTGGTTCCTTATTTTGACCGATTCCATGCGACTATACTTTGTAAGTTTGATATCTCCGTACACAGCTCTTCCCTGGCTAATCTGCCTCTCAGTCTGGCTTCGGCCCTCAAAACAAATTCGTGCCCCCCTTTACTCAATAAAGCAAAAAAAGCAACGCCGCTGGCTGGTGAGCCTTTTCAGGTATCTGAGTCCACTATGAATGCTAAGAGCTATACTTAAGGTCGTCAAGTACGGTATTATTTACGTACTTGTAATCGCCCTTTTCGTGGTCCTCATTGCATTACGTAAGTCCGATCAAAATCGAATGTTTTTCCGCATCATTCAGTTGCCTATTCACAGCCGCCGTTTTCCGTACTAGTCTACGTCTCAACTGCGCACTTTGCCAAAGTTTGTAAGAATTTTAATTCCATTGTTCACTTAGACTTTTCCGCACCATATTGTGATCTCTTGATTTCCGACCCTGCATCGGACCATTTGTTGCAACAATTACTTTCGAACTGTTACGGATCACGTTTCCAAGGACATTTATACTGTATACCTACAATATGAGCCATTTGATGGTCCTTTTCTGGTTGCGTTCTTCAAATATATATGAGGAGCAAGTGTGTTAGTACAAAGTACGTTCCTCATTGGCACTAAGGATTGTCGACCACAGTAGTGTCCATTTTCAATTTTAGGACGGCAGATACAACCGATGGCTCGGTCTTTTGGTATCAATCGAAGTCGCTCTTTGTCACGAGGTGGAGTAACTGCATGGTATCTCTTCCACTTGAGGTTTTTGATTGACATGTCAACTTCGTTTTACCGGGACTCGTTCCAACGATTGTTCTTCAAACTATCTCATGTGACATTTACAGCTTGCGGGCAAGGGTATAAAGAGCCTTGAGAAAACAGAGGCGTTAGCTAACTATGAGAGCTATTGCCGCTGTTTCTTTGCTTGCCTTTTTTTCTAGAGCTTCTGCTCGAACATTCACGGTACGTTACCGCCTTGATCAAAGGTCATAATTTGTCACAAGCCTTCGTGAAGGTCTACAATGCCTGTCCATTCACTATCTGGTAGGTGCTGCGATATTCTCGTACTTCTTCAACCCGAGAGACGTCTTCAGGCCTGCGGTAAGTTATTCGCCTTGCTTTCAGCAACCTACTTACTTTTGACCTAGATTTTCACCGATTTGAATGTAGCCCCGAACGTCCCTAGCCAGCCAACTGGGTATGCTAGTTTTGCGCGGGTTTCCTTTCTCTCTGACTTCTCGGTACGCAGCTGGGAAGCCCCGGCGTGGAACGCAGTGAGCTTCTCTGTCCCAGATAACTGGAAGTCTGGGAGGATCTGGGTACGACAACATTGATAACATTGCACTTGTAATTCCTAT
Organism: Termitomyces sp. DKA19; assembly: GCA_018851325.1. Classification (NCBI taxonomy): domain Eukaryota; kingdom Fungi; phylum Basidiomycota; class Agaricomycetes; order Agaricales; family Lyophyllaceae; genus Termitomyces; species Termitomyces sp. DKA19. The sequence continues at coordinate 9,565 of JABCKS010000235.1, read as the reverse complement.
ATCTAACAGGCTCGTCGTAACTGCGACTTTTCCGTAAACCCTGGTCCTAATTCTTGCCTTGACGGAGGCTGCAATGGTGGTCTCCTTTGCGATGCGCACACAGGAACCGTAAGTCCTTGCTTGTATCATTTCTTATTCTTATATGTTTTATGGCAACGGCAGGGCGTCCCTCCAGCCACAGTCGCAGAATTTACTTTGCAAGCAGATGGTAATCAGGACTTTTACGACGGTAATCGTCAAGAAAGATCTCGACAACTTGCAAAGAAAATCTTATAGGCCTGAACAGTATCCCTCGTTGACGGATATAATCTTCCCATGAGGATTACCAACAATAAAGGTTGCCCTGTTGCTGATTGCCCTGTGGACCTTGGGCCAAATTGTTCGCCCATTGTGAAATCATCTCGAATGAATATCTGATTCCTGGACAGGCCCGGTACCTTTGAAGGGTCCCTTTGACTCTACTGGTTTTCCTGTGGGCTGTAAGAGTGCCTGTGTGGCTAACCTCGATGGAAATCAAGGTTTGCATTGAGGTTCGCATCTAGAAAATCAGCTGAAGTACTGATTGTCACGTCTTCCAATGTCCAGCGAACTCTGCCAATTGCTGTTCCGGTTCGCATAACACTCCTGCTACCTGCCCCCCTTCCGGTACGTCACATAGCTCTGCGCCTCGCTCACTCCATCTTAGCTTTCTAATGTTACTTTCCATAAGGTGTGGAGTACTACTCATACTTCAAGGGCAATTGTCCGAATTCTTACGCTTACGCATTTGACGAGTCAAGTGGGACAGCATTGTGGACTTGCGATTCGGCCCTTGCAGCTGATTATACAGTCACCTTCTGTCCCTGATAGGGAGATTTGAATATAGAACCCTGAAAACAGTGGACGTTCCGAACGAGAATCGATATGACTATTGGATTGGCCTATGACTAAATGACCTCAGATTGTCATCACTTGTTCGAGCACTTAAATCAGTTGCAGCCTATTGATTATTATCAACTGAGTTGTTTGAACGTTCTACTACCAGGTAGACACTGAACAGCCTGTTGAGCTCTATTCTCGATCTATGTTACTTGAAGTCGAATTCGGATCTCTACTACCGAGGCCTCGTAACTTAGGTCTGCAGCGTAGGGAAATTTCTATGGGGTGTGGATTAGGCTGAGTGTGGCCTGCAAGGACACAAGCAGGGGCATCATGACAACCAGTCATTCCCAGTCAGGAGTCCCGATATTAGGAAACCTTTTCAGACATTATTAGACATCACTGTATCTTAATGTCCAGTAAATCTCCAGGTCCAATTTCATATTTGGTTAATTAATAAGAGACATTTCTGTACATTGGATTAGTCTACAACATGCAGAAAAATGTTTCCATTTCTTGAGTAAGACATGATATGATGTTGTACAACATTATCTATGTATTATTGGTCTGCTGGCCAATCCTATTCCTTGCCCTCACCTTGCTAACCTGCTTGGCCTCTCACTATCCTGTTGCCCTGTCACTCTCACTTGTATTGTCCTCCTACTCAATCCTGCACTAAAGTGGCCAGCCCAGAATTCTGTTCTGATACAAGCAATGTGATGGTGAACTTCATAAATTGAGTGTAATATTATGAAAAACTGACCTTGCAGTGCCTGAAGTTTCTCCTCTGCCACTTTTGTGGCCATTACAACCTTTTTCTACCAAGAATGTCAGGATGTGATTGCAGGGCTATGAAATAGTGTATTGCTCATTTCTACTTGTGTATCAAAGCCCTGGAAACCATCATAATGAATAGCATGTACTTTGGCATTGTAATGAACAAACTTTTTGAACTGCTGATGGGAAGTTCTTGAAATATTCATTGATGTTTGCTTTGATGCTGCTCAGATGCATTGTGAACCAGTCCTTTCATTGAAATCAAAAAAAAAATCAGCAAAACTAAAAATCTGACAATGAGAATGTGAATGTTACTTTGCAATAAGACCCTTGCCTCTGAGCACTGAGAACCTGATTTAGAATAAGAAGAAAAAGTATTCATCATAGAATATGCACACTCCATTTTCTATCTTCATCTAACCTATGCCAAACATGCCTTACAGTCCCTTCTATTTCACTATAAAAAATCTGAGGTGATGGCTGATGACTTTTGAAGAATAAAATCTCTGTCAACCAAGAAAGTCATTTAGAGACTGGTTCTGTGCTTTGCATTGAGCATTTTGGTGATGGCCAGAGACTTGCTTTTGGAATGATAGCATATTGACAGGTATATTATTGAGTGTTGAGAAGACATTCAATTGACATACAAAAAGACAATGATTGAGCTTTCAAATAGATGGCCAAGTGTCTTTAATGTGAATTCTTTTTGTGGTGATGTTCATAATGTATAATCAATATGACAAAAGTTTTCTAATACACTGACTTGACTTCTGACTGGGAGTCATTGGCATACAACCTGAAATATAACTTTCTGAATTTATAGCTTCAGATTTTATCCTTTATCTATGCTTATATTATAGGATGGCTCAATTAGTTTATGCATATATATAGTGCTAGTACATCTCCTTGCTTCTTTGTAACAAATAGACCATCTTTTGGTTACTGTAATCAACTACCTACTAATGCAACTATTCATTTGTATGAAAGTATCAAACTGTACTGCTGCCTAACTTGTAACTGTTTCTATTTAGAGCATTCAAAGTTTCTATGATTGATGTACATAAAGATCATATACATTGCAATATTGTCAAAAAGTAAAAAGCAAGGGTCTCATCATATATTCTGGCTACACCAGCATAAATATGTTTTTTCTTCCTTTTACATGTCTCAGTTATCAAAGTATAACTAAAGTATGTTCAATACACTATTTTATACTATGTTTGCTGATAAGACCCATCTGTTGTTGAGTACCTTTAACAACATCTCCACCTATCTTATCTGGACAGCACATGACCTGGAATACAGTATGAGACTGGTATGTGGCTTGCTATTTTATTGATTCTTGTTTTATAGGTTACAAGCAAGTCACAGGTAGTCTGGACCCAAGGCCTGGAACAAGGTAGCCTTTTGCATAAGACCTTAGCTTTTGGGATCCCAAGCTTCATCATGTGGAATCTAGCCTTAGGATCTAGAA
>JABCKS010000234.1:12173-27558 GCA_018851325.1 Termitomyces sp. DKA19 | reverse complement strand
ATGTTCAGATGCAATGCATTACTCTTCAGAAAGCAGCTGGTAAGCTGCAGAGACTGCAGTATACTCCTCAAGAGAAGGAGTGCTTAGTGACCTATGTGGAGGTCAATGGCTATCAAGCATGGATGCTATGGGATTCTAGGAGTACTACTGTGGGCATTATGCCCTAGTTTGCTCATGTGAATGCAATATGCATTCATGAGTTGACAGAGCTGTTGATGCTCCAATTAGGAACTGTAGGGAGTTGCACTCTTGTGTGCCATGGTGGACACACAAACAGCTCCAGAATGGATCAACTCAGACATCTGCCTTCAATGCTGGACAGTCTTCACTTTCAGGGAGGCCATGGAAGACTTCAAAGGTTGCATTTGCCCAGAGCTGAGGTTCTTCTGTAGAAAGGCATCTAACTCATCCTACTCCTATAGTGCAAGCAGGCAAACCTTGCAACTTGATGGTTCTGCCCCTGGAACCAGCTTGATAGCATAGTCCCATTGTTTATGCTCAGGAAGGGAATCAAAAGATGCCTTGGTAAGTACTTCCTCAAAGTCCTCAAGGTGTCAGAGGATTGTACTGCTAGAGGTCTTCAGTTTTGAGTTTGCTGCAAAAGCCTCAGCCAGTTATTGAGAGGTGGTTTGACTAGCCCTTATCTCTGCCTCAGTTGGAAGGAGGCAGAAAGTAGTAGCATAAATCCAATCCTCCACTTCAATAGTCTCATCTGAGAACTCTGGGTCCAGAACATGGCTCAACTTCCCTACCTCACTGTCTTCCTCTTGGCTACCACACTCAACTCCTTTGACATCCTTATAGAGGTCCTCTCTATGAGGGAAAGCTAGCAAGGGGGGATCCAACAGGTCAAGGTCAGCATAGGGGAAGGGACTGGCATAACAAGCACATATGGCTGTATGCTCATGGACCTCTGTTCTACATTCCTCTTGGGCTTCTCCTGCACAGGTGGCACAGCAATGTGGAAATTGGCTCATCTTCACCACTCCTTTCACTCCATTGATCTCCAGGTTGTATTCTTGGAGCTAAGTGAACTCTAAGATCATTTCCTGCCTTCCTAGATTAGTAACCACAAAAATGGCATGTTCTGAGTGGCTTTGGTAATGGAGAACTAGATCTACAATAGAGCAGATAGATTCAGCTTTGTTAGGGGTATCATTGATATTGTATCAGGTGCAACAGGGGTCAAGTGGTGAGAGAGTGTTGCTTCACATATTCTGTGTCAAGGAAAAGGCCAGTAGCCCCACTGTCCAGCAGGGCCATCATGCCTAAGATTTGTTGGGTGTCTGTTATCTCAAGCTCCACCTCTAATTTCAAGGAATTCTGAAATGGAGTGGTGGCAACAATGTAATAGCAAGGAAGATGACATTCCTAGGCTGGAATCTTTTTGCATGATTGAGGAGCAGTTTCCTTTGTCAAGGTGTTGAGTGGGGAGCATTGCATATCAGAGAGGGTAACTATGTTTTCTGTCTCAGGGTCAAAGAGTAGCAGGGTCTGTATTGGTTTCTACTGACAAAATGGTAAAATGATTAGCACTAAGCAATGGAGGCATACAGTTCATCCATTGCTTTTCTAAAAATCCTCTTCTGACATTAGCCTCCAGTCACTTGTTTCTCCACCTTCTGAACTCATGGGCTCCATAGTTACAGCATTTGGAGAAGGGGATCCAGCTGTATCTTGTGCAGCCAATAGTTGGACCAACAACTCCTTCTGCTCTGCCAGAGACAGGTAGCAGATCTCCATTCCCTGTGGACAATAATAGGCAAGGTGATCTGCCTTCCCACATCTTCTACAAAGCAGGGGGGTCAGGGTGTGCTGTTAAGGGGCATCTACCTCCATGAGAATACCTGCTGGCAAGGGGCAAGAAAGTAGAGGAGCATTGAGTTGCATTGGTTTAGGAAAGGCCAGGGGGCTAGGGAGCACCAAAGTCCAAGGTAGAGCTCCTGTCCTTGGAGCCTAGTTAAGATGAGGGTGGGAAGGACCAGGCTAGTGACATTGAAATGCCCTCTTCAACTCCATGAGCTGCCATTGTTCTTGAGCCACCTACCAGGTCTTGATATGCTCATTGTCTGATTACCCCTCAGCTATACTGTCAATGTGGTCCATGAGGGATGGATGAAGCCCTTCTCTGAATGTGAGGCAAAGTTGCAATCCATCTGGAAACCCAGCCTGTTTGACCAATGCCCAGAAGGAGTCAACATATTCATCCAGTGACCTTTTTGCTTGTCCATACTGGTCTATATTCCAAAGGGACAGCACTGCTGTTTTTGCTGGGTCTAGAGGAAAGAACTCAGCAGGAAAAATGTTTTCAAATATATCCCAGTCTGCAAAACTGCAGACTCCACCAGCCCTCCAAAAGATGCATAATGTATATGTGGAAGCATGACCCAACTTTATGTAGAAGAGGACCCAGGCAATCTTCAGTTCATCCAAAGCAAAGGCTTTGTCACTCAGCTGGATATAAGTGATGCAAGACTACAGGAATCACTCCCCAGTCTTCCAGTCTCTGTCATCAGCATTTGGAAGTGCTGAACAAGGTATTTTGGTCTGCACCACTGTTTTAAGGTCAAAATGGGGCAGTGGCATAGTTATAGCAGGAGTAGAAACTGCCAGAGGGGTCTACAAGGGAATAAGAAGGCATTCCAATAATGTTTGTAAGGAGTGGGCAATAGTTTCAGTGGATTGGCATAAACCCACAAGCTTGTTAGTATGAAGGGTAAGGAAAGTTTGAGTAGACTGCACCTGGGCCTCCAAGAGGAACATAACAAATGGTGCCAAGCTTCACCCTGAAGACTGGAAGCATCCCTAGGGTCTGCTAAAAGGGTTGGAGTAGTCATATAGATCCCAGGATAGGAACACAAGGGTGAGAAAGGACTTCTAGGGGCAAGATTGACTCTAGCAGTTAGAAGAGCTTCCAGACCTAAGTGAAGAGACTTGTTCTGCTGTAAAGGTGACCTTTGGAGGCTGGGACTCAAATCACACAGCTGGAAAAGGGAGATACAAAGTCTATTCAGAGCTATACTATATTTACAGATCTGGCTACACACTTGGCAAAGGGAGATCTAAAGAGAACAAGTCTAGGGATTCCCTATGCCCAATGTGACCTTCTAGGCTTCTGAAACCATGGGACTAACTGTACAGTAAATGGACAATCACATGCCCTCCATGGTGTACTGACACTCATGGTGCAGCCAGTGGGTAGTCCAGAATATAGGAAGTGAAGTGAGGTGAGGTGAGGTGAGGTGAGGTGAGACTAACCCTAATGTCATAGACCATGGTCATGTGCTGTCATTGACCTGTTGATGCACATGATGATAGTTCCAAGGTGAGATGATTCAAAGTAAAGTGAGGTGAGGTGAGATGAGGTGAGATGGGCTGAGATGGGATGGCCCCTGACATTGGTGGTGTAGGAAGTAGTATGAACCTCCAAAAGAATCAAATTGTAGAAAAGTGGCTACAAGGCACAACTGGCATGTCTAAAAGAGCATCAGGCTGAAGCACCTACCAGAGTGTCCATAATTACCACCCCCTTACATACTGTGGGAGCTAGGACACAACTTAGTCAAGTAAAAATAGCTCTTAAACAAAATAAAATAGGAAATCAATCAATCAATCAATTATAATTTGCACCATACACTTTCATTACAGTATGCATTATTTCACAAATTTCTTCTGCTCACACTGAGCAGCTAGATATTTGATTGACAGGCCCTATGTTCTTTCAGCTTTGCAATGATGTCATCTTTAATGTTTTTCCAAACTTGGAAATTATAACGTTATCAGTCGAGCACAAATATAGGGAATTATGCAGCTTACTACGATCAGTAAGGTCCTTCGGCTGCCGAACAGCTGGCCATTTGTCCATGTCACTGATTGTTTCTAGTTCTTTTCCCCAACCTAGCCGAGACAATCGGTCAAATCAAGTGAAAAAAAGAGTTGGAATGATGAACTTACCAAGATCAGTCAACCTCTGTTTGATGCTGGCAAGGCAGGATAAGGAACGATGGAAATCCGTACTGAAGAATCGCTTACGCTTTATATCGGCGCTGGCGAATTTCGTCAAGTCGAGCGATACGATTATCATCTTGTTTTGCCAGCCACGTCTCACATAAGCGGCCATGCTATAGTAGAAAGTGAATGGATGTCAAGGAAGTCAGAAAATAACCGACAATAATTCGACTTTTTCTCTCATTTGATTTTTTACATTCCCAATCATATTGTGCACAATAGCCCGACCTCTGATATTCTTCATATTCTTTCAGTAATCGGATCACAGATGCTTTACAGCACAAATCATATACATCGTAGCCTCGAGTTTCGGCTAGGAGGTTGTCAGTTGAGGTTGATATTAATCATTCGACATCTTACTTTTGGATCGAGAGTTGAATGAAGGCACGACATCCCGCCAACTTAAAAATTGATTCAGCTGCGATCTGATTGATGAAGAATTAAAGCTAAGTCATGCAGGACAATCATTAGATATATCTACACAAGCCTGAGACGCAATTGCTCACTGGACTAATCCGTTCCTGTTTTTAATGCATGCGCCACAACAGCGTCGGCGGTTGGCCCACATAAAGTAGCGTCCTTTTGTCTTGTTACAATACTGCGAAACATAAGTCATCGTGCACTATAAGAAAGACCCACAGAACGGACGTCACACAATCCACCGAAGACGAAACTAGCAAACTGTGCTTCATTCAGGTCATCTGGACAGTCGGGAAAGCCGTCCAGGTTTAGTCGTGCTTGTCTCCAGACACGTTCTGCCGATTTCGTCATCAAGATACGCCTAAGAGCCTTGCACATTCGGGAGAGAGCTAAAACCTCGACAGGAGTAAGATACATAAAGATCTGTTGTGAAGGTTTAAGTCAAATGGAAACTAGGACTTCATGTACCAAATAATGAACTTACCTCCTGAAGGATGTCAAGAGGCATATCGACAATATCTTTTAGTGCTCCTCGACGTCCTCGCACGTTTTTGAACTGCAGACTGGGCTGGGAATTCGGTTTATTCGCCTTTAGCTGCTTTTGGCGCTTCTGGCGCTTCCGACGTCTGACTATGTCTTCATTGCTGCTTTTACTATCAACTTCTGGTGATTCCTCATGGTTACCGCTGGTCGCTGGAGAATCTGGATGAGCAGGTGATGCCGCATTCAGCCTGACGTCTGAGGCAACGGCTGAGTTTGTCTCAGCAAGGCGAGCTGATCGTCGAGGCATAAATGCTCGAAAGCGGAATTAAAAAAAGCCTGCTGAAAATGCCCGGTTCCGTTTTTTGACTTACCAACTTTATTTGCGGGTTATATCCCGATGAGGACACGCAATTTATTGTTGACGCGCCTCACGTGGTCATGCGCCTGGGAAAACCGATTGAAACAACACGCGCATATTAAATCCATACATCTCAAGCATAACATGTTCTCCTTACTCCTACCTTCTTTCCGTTTCCAACTATTCCTTCTATAACTACACCAACGCTCAAGCCATGGTAAGTATGCTATCGAAAGCACTTTGTGGATCCAAAATATCACTCGGGGACGCAGTCCGAATGTTTAAATTTCGTTCTTTGTCCCATAGCCATCCCTTCATACTAAATATGAAGAGCTGTATTGTGGTTCCATGAGGTGCTTGAACAATTTGTCAGAGATATTCCCGAATAGAGGAAAGGATTGCATTGCATTGGTTATTCTCAATGAAGAAATCATGGTTTTTGACGTTCAAGGCCTCATCCATTGAAGAGACTATCAAGTTCTTGAGTCATAGGAAAGGGTTGAAGTAGGAAAAGCCGACCGATTTTCCGAAACTAGGAGCGCTACTCAAACTATGGAACCAGTTAGGATCTTTGAGAAACCTTTCGACCCAATGAAAGCACTTATCTTGCCTATTACACCAAGAAATCCGTACTTCTTCATCTCTGAGAGTGAGAACCTGCTAGTTAGTTAGTCAATGATAGAGAAGGGAATGTACAAGTGTTCCAATGGTGATCCAGGTGCTAGACAATGTCCTGGAGCTGATATGAAGTAGGCAGAGGTTGTTGAAGTCTGTGGGAATGTTCCACAGACTGAGATGACTATGCCAGAGAGTTGAGAAGGAGAGAGGAGAAGAATATATTGAGAAGAGAGACAGAAAAGAGTAGAGAGACAAGAAGTAGACAAAAGTAGGCAATATCAAGATTAGTGACTGACTACGGGGGCTCAGAGCTATATACTCAGTGTTTCTAGGAAGAATTGGGCAAGGTAAGGGGTCCCTGGCTGGGCAGTGCCCACCTGAGACCTTGGCTTCTATTGCAGTGGGGCCTGGGTATGGTCCAAAATGGGCCCCATAATAGGATCCATAGGTGTGGGACTGTCTTTAGGTGTGGACAGGCCCCAAGGGGATGCTGGGACTCAGAAACATGTGGGTCAGTGATCCAGTGATGTGTAGTGTGCATTTGGAGAGTTGTCAGGGTTGGGGCTTGGAGATGTATGGGCCAGTGAACTAGTGATGTATAGGTTGTGGGCAGGGTCTGAGTAGAGGGTGGGGGTGTTTAAGAGTCAGGCAGAGGTGGTCTAGATGATTGTTGGAGGTGGTGGGGTTATCAGAGTTAGCAGGGTGAAATTGGTGGGGTCCTGACATTACCCTCCTCCAAGCATTGAGCCCTTGAGGTGCAGTGAATGTTGTGGGTCTCCAGGGGTATCTGTAGGGGTCTAATGATTTCCTGAAAGTCTCTTTAACCATTTGCCATCCAATTCTTCCCAAGCCAACTTTTCATGTCTCCTCCACCCTCCAGATTTCCTATGCTTCCTACAGACAACAATGTCACCAAATGAATAGTGTACAAGGCAAAATGGGGCAAGCAGTGATAGTATAAGGAGCAGAAGGCTATTGACTGGCTCTTCCAGCATAAGTTCCTCCATCCTGGGTTGTGGCCTTGAGCTCACCTCCAAGTGAAGGTGTTGGAGCTTAGAGTGGGGCCCTCCAGGGCAGGGGTGGTCAGTGCAGGAGTGGCAGGGGCAGAGGCAACAGGTGTTATGGCAATTGGGGTATGGGTGTATGTACAGGCTGCTGAAAGGGTTGAGGAGCCCTCCCATAAATGATATATATCAAATAGCCCAGTGGGTGGCCTCCCTCTCCTATTCCTGATCTGTGCTCACATCTTCTAAGTGTAATGCCTGCCATGCACATGAGGAGGTTTGTGTCCTCCCATTGCCAGGCCAATTGTGGTGGACAACCAGATATGTACAATGGGTGTTGTGAGAGGCACATCCATTACTTATTCTGGACCCAGTGGCAGCAGAGATGGTACAAGAGGAAGGCAGCACCAAGACTGGTCACTTGGGGTATTCCACTGCCCTGAGTGGAGGTAGTTATCAAGTGCTGGGCCCCCTAGAGACAGGGTGTGGGGTGAGGTGCAGGTGGGGCTGTGGGGGGCACAGGAGGGGAGGAGCCAACCCAGCATCTACTGGGACCCATGGTTTCTCTCTTCTTGCCTTTGCCAACATGGCTGTCAAGCTTGGAGGACACCTTTAAGTGACAGGTTATTTCTGAGGAAGCTCTAGGTCCCAAGCATTAGTACTTAGAGCCCTTCTTGCTGTTCTTCCTAACCCCTTCCCCATCTATATGGATGACCTCAAGTCCTCTGGTGGTTTTGGTGTCACTGACACAGGAGTTGGGCTGCCTATAGGGAAAAGTGGTACAGATGCAGGGCTGGGAGAGGTGGCAGCTAGAGCAAAACCAATGGATGATAGTGTAGAACCAGGACCTGGTGCAGGAGTTGAGGACAAGGACTGGGGAGCCAGAGGTCCTCTAGGTAGTGCATCAGTCATTGTAGGAGCAGATATGTAGGATGGGCTTGAGTTACAAGAAGGAAGGGATTGGAGATTGGGGTGAGGGGAGTTCACAGGGGGTCACCTTGGTGGAGCAACAGGTTTCAGTTGGCAACAAAAAGCAGGCTTGGACTTGGCTGGCAGCTTAGCAGGCCCAGCACCAGCACTCCTTACTGGGTGAGCAATTTTATTTCTTTGGGATTTTGGGCCACTGACAATGGGCCCAGAGTAGATCCAGGCACACCAAAGTCTGCTGGATAGGATGACTACAGTGCAGTTGTTCATCTACAATGGTCTCTGCTAGATATGCCTGGAGTATCACCTTCCTCTGGAAATTGAACATGGAATGGGAGAGTTAGAAAGGCTGGAGATGTTAGCATATCAAGTCAAACACACCATCAATCATGACATCACTATCCCCCATAACATATTGCATTGGCCACTCTCTATACCCTCTATAATATTACATCTTCATTATTGTATAATGGACAATGGTACCATTGTCTGCACACATATATATAGAACTCACTACGAAAAAAACCCTCAGTCACTTACACAGGACTGAGGGTACATTGTCCTTTACTCACAATGATTTGACACAATAACTAACTACTGTACTGTAGGATAACATTATTGTTCTTAGGTACAGTCAATATCAGTCACTTACATGGGACTGAGGGATAATGTTGTTGTTCTTAGACTATCTAATTCTAACAGGTTATAGGCCATTGCTGAAATACTATTACTACCTAGTCAAAAGAAGAACTTCTACCTCAGCTTGTTCTTGCTCTCTCTCTCTCTCTTCACATATCACTATCTTGGCTCTCTTGGACCCTGCAGGCACCAATCATGCCAATCATCCACATCCTTGTACTTGCACTTGGACCCTGAAAGTTCTTTATCTACTCAACTGAATCAATGGGGTCAACCTCACCCCCCTCAATCCCTACTACTGCTATTTCTACAATGGCCAATGACTCTGCCTACCCCCACATTTGCCCTGCTAAACTGAATGCTCATTGGCTCTCCACAGAGCCCCCTTTTGATCACACAATGGGCAAATTCACAAAGTGGTCCACCAAACTTGACATTTTCCTTCAGCAAAGCAGTCTTGACTGATATATCTTTGCATCCAAAAAGAACCTGAGCAGACTAATTACTAGCCCCAATCCAAGCACCAAGCCCAATGCATTTGCCAACTGGCAGGCCAATAATGACCTCATCATAGATGTCATTTGTGCAATGATTTTGGAATATGAGCAAGAAGGCCTAGAGACTGATGGCACAGCCAAAGAATGCTATAATGCCCTGAAAGCAATAGCACAGTGTGAAGGACCCATTAAGCAGATGGCACTCATTTGTGAGGCTTTAACAATGTATGCACCCATTACAGAACCTATCAAAACCACTGCTCAAAAGATCTATGAGCTAATTGACCATACCTTTGCTATTAGCACAATAGACAAAGACCTGCTGAAGTGTATTGCTTTACTGAATTGCATTAATGACAAGTCCTTCAAGTCAATTTAGATGCAGGTATCCTAAGGCCTCACTGACTCCACAAAGGAACCCCCCTACACCTCCTTCCAGATTTGCAAACTATTCCAGACTGTTGACAGTCTTGCCACTCTTACCAGATCATCCACTACTAACACTGCATTAGCTGCTTGCAACTTAAAGACTGGCCACAATCATGGACCAGAATTCCTGTGCTGCAGTGTATACTATGCTCTTGGACACTTATGCCAAGGACACACAAAGGAGTGGTGCATTTGACCAGGTGGCAGCATGGCTGGCAAGACAATCAATGAGTCCCAAGCCACATGAAGAGCTGCACAAGGAGGAGACCACAAAAGAAGGAAAGCAATGAGTACATCAACCAGCAACAACACTATTAAAAATGGCATTGCAGTAAAAGGCCCAGACAGACAAGCATGCATTGTGGATACAGCTCACCTCCAGAAAATCCAGCTTGAGGCAAAACAAAATGAATTTGCTGGGATTACTAATTCTACAGATGATAGCACCACTGACTACTTTGAATACTAAGGAATCATGGCAACTGACAACAACCTCAATCTCACTGACTGTGAACCTAGAGCCAGTGTCAACTGGAACACACATACCATCCCAGCAATCTCTGGCTACAAGACCATTCTAGCAACCACTGCTGTTATCCCAAGCAAACCCTCCAGCACCACCTGACTCATCTCAGTCACAGAGAAGCCCTTCTGTATGGACTCTGGAGCAATGGTACACATCTCCCCTTGCACATCAGACTTTGTTACTTTAAAGGCAATACAATACCCCCATGGGCAGTCAAAGGAGTCAGAGGCACCTCAATCCAAGCCATCAGCATTGGACAAATCAGGCTACAGGTTCAGAATCAAACCAAAATTTACCTCAAGAATGCTCTCTACATCCCAGACTCCACAGTTTGACTCATCTCCATATTGGCCCTGACCATTGGCATAAAAGCCATTATCACCTTCAGCCAAACTGGCATAACCATACTTGATGAGAACAATGGAACTCTCCTCACTGCTGGCCCTCTTATCCCAGGGCAACGACTATACACCCTGGAACTGCAATCAGCATTCACTGAGCATGCCATGATGGCAATACAGACCCCCATTAACTTCAACATCTGGCATTAGCATCTTGGCCATGCAAATTACCAAGTCATTGCTACCATAGCTCACAAAGGCATGCTTCTAGGTATGCTATCTGCCTCCCTCCCTGCACAACCTAAATGTGACATCTGTATTCTTGAAAAACAGACAAAAATGCCAGTGCACAAGGTACAGGAGAAAGGGTGTAGAGCAGTCAAGAAAATATAGATAGTCTAGATAGATTTAGCTGGACTAATGAATGTACAATCCCATACTGGAAACAGATATATAATGGATCTCATTGACAATTACACAAACATGCCTTGGTCAATCCCACTGAGATCAAAAAGTGATGCATTTGCAGCACTTAAAATATAGCAGAAGACAAGAGAACTTGAGACTGGTCTCACAGTTGGAATATATTGCATGGGTCATGACAGCAAACTGAAAAGTCATCAAATGGAAGCATGGATTGCATCAACAGGAACTTGCTGTAAATTTGCAGCACCATATATATCTCAACACATGGGAAGAGTCAAACATATGCACAGGACACTTCAAAGTAAAGCAAGAACAATGAGGCTTGCTGCTAAATGCCCAGACTTGCTATGGGACAAGTTTTACCTGACAGCTATGCACCTGCACACAAAGACAATGACAAAATCATTAAACAGCAAGACCCCCTTTGAACTATAGCACAAATGTGCTCCCAATTACTCATACATGTGCAAAATTGGATGCTGGGCCTTTGTTCTCATTCTAAACCAACATAATCCCAAAATCAACACATGCTCAATGGAATGTATCTTCATCAGGTATGCACAAAACTTGAAAGTCTACCAATGCTATAATCCCAGAACCCAGAAGATATATGAATCCTATCATACCAGATTCTTTGAGCATCACAACACACTTCCAATCTCTGCACTGATTGAAAAAGTAGCACCCATCACACACATAACACCCACAGTAACAAGCAAACCAACATCAATTTTAGGAGTCAAAGAAACCTCTACAGAGGCCCCTTTTCCCATAGACAATGATGATAATGCTTTACCAACACTTACACCCATGCCTCCTCTACATGACATACAAGATGTACTAATAGTTGCTGTAGGACCAGAACCAGCCCCCCTTTGGTGCTCAGCACATGCTCACATTCCCACAGCAAGAGCAAAACCAAACAACCTACCAACCACTTGCCTTGAACTTACCATCCAGGAATCTCATGCTACTGGAGATTGACTATGCATTGCTAGAGCTGAAAAATGTCTAGGCAATAATGTCATGCAGAACCAAGACCACCCACCTCCTATGTAAGACACAGGAGAAGAAGACAATAATCTCATCCCAGACATTGCCAATCTCATATCCTTAGACACTGTTGAACACTTATTATCAGTGGTAGAATCCCTAGGCAACCCAACATACATTGAACTTGACAATGAACCTCATACTTGGCACAAGGCCAAAGCATCTATCTATGCTAAGGAATGGGAGGCTGGATATTGCAATGAACTGAAGTCTCTGAAAGACATGGGCATCTACAGGCTGATCCTCTAAGACCAGGTACCAGTAGGGCAAAAGATCCAAAGGGGACAACTAGTCTTCAAAGTCAAACACAATGAAAACAGAAAGGCAGTCCACTTCAAGGTTCAACTAGTCTTTAAGGGGTACAAGCAAATATATGGTCAGGACTACACAAAAACAACTTTGCCAACAGCATGCATGGAAATTTGGCAAGTACTTCTTCACCTAGCTGCAGTGCAAGGATGGAATGCAATCCAGATAGACATCAAGACTGCATTTCTATACAGTCTTGTCCCTGAGAAGGAGATCCAATACATAGTTCAGCCTGAAGGCTTTGAAGAACCCAGAAAAGAGGACTGGGTGTAGTGTCTACTATGCAGACTCTATGGCATGAAACAGGCTGGGCACATCTGGAATCAAACCCTCAATAGCAACATGCTTTCCTGGGGTTTCACACAGCTCCCATATGAATCCTGCATATACTACCAAAAGACCAATACAGGTACTGCAATAGCAGCAGTACATGTTGATGACTTTCTTTCCATTGCAAGCAGCAAAACCAAAAATGAGAACTTCAAAGACCAACTATGATCAGTATGGACCATATCAGACTTTGGCCTACCCAAATTCATTGTCAGCATTGCAGTCAAATGGGACTGCAAACTTTACACCATCAAGCTATCACAAACCACTCCAATTGACAAAATCATATTCCAATTTGGCCAATCCAAAGCCACTCCTCTCTCTCTCCCCATGGAACCTGCCCCCAAGCTCCAAAGGGTTGACAGATCCTCACTATCCCAGGATGAAGCCAATACACTGATAAAGACACCATATAGATCTCTTATTGGATGCCTCCTTTACATAGCCATCTCCACCTGCCTAGACATTGCCTATGCTGTTCAGCAGCTAACTCAGTACATTGACTCATACACTGGCCTACACTGGAGGGTGGCCACATGTCTTGTCCACTATCTAAAAAGCATATACAACATGAAACTTGTCCTTGGCAGTAACAGTGTCCCAGTCAATCTTGCAGGCTTCACCAACTCAGACTGGGCCAGCTGCCTAGATATATGATGCAGCATCAGCAGGTATGCATGGAGCCTTGGAACCAGAGTTGTGTCATAGGCAGCACAAAAGCAGAAGTCAGTTGTGGCATCATTCTGTGAAGCCAATTACATGGCCACATATAAGAGCACTCAAGAATGCATATAGCTATGAGCCCTACTTAAGGGGATAGGCCACAACATAACAAATGAATTGACACCCATCCTCTGTGACAATAACACAGCCATCAACCTATCAGAAGACTCCACACTCTATGCACATGTAAAACATGTCAATATTAAGTACCACTTCTTATGCAAATGTGTTCAGACAGGCAAAATCTCTATACACTATGTCAACACCAAGTACAATATCACAGACATGTTTACAAAAGCCCTTGCTGCACCCCAATTCACATGACTCCACACTCTACTTGGACTACAATGAAGGTGCCACATTCTATGCAAGGAGGAGATAGTTTATGTTGAAGTCTTTGGTGAGGAGGAGTGTTAGTATATCAAGTCAAACACACCATCAACTATGATGTCACTATCCCCCATAACATATCACATCAACCACTCTCCATACCTTTCATAATATCACATTCTCATTATTGTATAATGGACAATAGTACCATTGTCTACACACACATATATAGAACTTACTACAAAAGAAACTCTCAGTGATTTATACAGGACTGAGGGTACATTGTCCTTTACTCACAATGATTTGACACAATAACTAACTACCATACCATAGGATAATGTTGTTGTTCTTAGGTACAGTCAATATCAGTCACTTACACAAGACTGAGGGATAACATTGTTGTTCTTAGACTATCTAATTCTAACAGGAGAGCATCCACTAGCAGATAGTCTTCAGCTGGGAGAAGGTTCTCAAGCAGGTAGTGTAAAACCTGGTGGGTCCTGCACCTTTACAAGAAGATGTGCTGGAGGAGACATGGAGGGTGCTTTATGCAGAGCTCCAAGGTAGGTGAAAGCTATTGGGACTGCAACTAGAAGAAGTGGACATGACAGTGGAGAGGAATATTGGAGGGGAGCCTCTTGGAGACAGAGCAGAAGGTGTGGAGGAGAGCAAAAGGCAAGGAGAGAGGGGTTGGGGGAAGGTAAAGGAAGGGGCACTTGATCTGCAGAAGTTCTTGTATATAGCTACTTGCCTTGTACTTTCTTGGGACTCTTTTCTGTCTTTCTTTTGTAATGCCACATGTTTTCTTGGATCAGGCCTGGATAAGACAAAGGGATCAGATGGGATATAATGAAGT
This sequence comes from Termitomyces sp. DKA19, assembly GCA_018851325.1. NCBI lineage: Eukaryota > Fungi > Basidiomycota > Agaricomycetes > Agaricales > Lyophyllaceae > Termitomyces > Termitomyces sp. DKA19. Next base: position 13,281 of record JABCKS010000234.1, on the reverse strand, counting down.
GATAAGATTGGCCAAATAAGATAAAGTGATGAGATGGATTATAAGGATCAGTCAAGGCTAGGAGAAGCAAGATAAGATGGGGATAAGATTAACAAAGGAGATACAAAGGAGATAAGATGAGATGGGACAAGGTAACAGAAACATGCAGGGAGGAGTTGAATCCCCATTGAGCTTAGGACAGGGTTACATCCTGAATGGCCCTAAGGTTATGGCCTGAGTTGTAGGTCTCAGAGCTTTTGAGGGTAGTTTTGGTGGAAGTCCCAAAGGGCTTCAGGGGCATTCTAAAGATGTCCTATCAGTTTCTAAATGTCATCCCTTGGGTCTGTACCCAGTCCACCAGACAAGGTATTTGACCCAGCTATGGTAGCATTGGGAGTCAAGGACATTGTTGACCTTATGCTAGGTTTCTCCATCAACCTTGATAGTAGGAAAGGGGTCATTCTACTGGCCAGGGAAGGGTTCCAAATCATGTCATCCCAGGAGTGAGATGTGGAAGATAGGGTAAATCCCCTTCATTCCAATAGGAAGGTCAAGTTAGTATGTATAGGAGGATACTTTTTGGAGTATCTTGAAGGGCTTAAGGCACTTGTGGTTGAGTTTTGGGGAGGGTCATCAGGTTTTGATATTCTATTGGTCAAGCTAGACAAGGAACACTATGGACCAGTCTAGGGTTGTGCTCTGGTGAGTATCCACATGCTTGTGGTAGGCTTGGTTGGTGGTCCCAAGTTCCTGCTTAAGGTATTTCTGTAGGCTTCAGAGGTCCTGGGTGGCAACATGGGCAGTGTGAGAAGGAATATCCTAAAGAGAGATAGTGAGCCAAGGATTATATCCCTTATTTACAAAGAAGGGGAAGACTCTAGTGGCCAAGTGTAGAGAGTTGTTGTAAGTAAACTCAGCAAGGGGGAGTTCAGCACACTAGTCATCCTACAGGTAGTTCACATATAGCTGGAGATACTGCTCCAGGGTTTGATTGATATACTTGGTCTGTCCATTGGTCTCTAGGTGATAGGCCATTGATAGGGCAGACTTGATGTCAGGGCCTGGCATAGGGACTGCCAGAACCACAAGACAAACAGAGTGCCTTAGTCAGAGATGATATTATCAGGCA
>JABCKS010000234.1:0-12033 GCA_018851325.1 Termitomyces sp. DKA19 | reverse complement strand
TGTAGCAGAGGATGAAGATGGCTTGTTTCATCAGTTAGGATTGTGTTGTATCCCTCAGACTCTGGGAGTTTGACAATATGGTCCATAGAAATGGAGGACCAGGGCTGGTATCCTATCAGAAGGGGTTTGAGGAGCCTGAAGGGTCAGTAGCACAAGACCTTGGCCTAGCAACATGCCCTTACAGGCACAGACATACTAAGTAATGTCTTTTTTGAGTCCTGGCTAGAAGTATATTTGCATAATGAGTTGCAGGGTCTTCTGGATCCCCAAGTGGCCCCAGAGTTTATAGTTATAGTGCTGCTGAAGGATCTTAAGGTATAGCTTCTGATAGTCTGGGATATAAATCATACCATTATGGAGGAGGAGCTGGTTGTTGGGGGAGAAGGTGAAGGTGGGGGGTTCAAAAGGGGGTCAGAGAGGGGAGGGAGAGAGTTTTGGGGGTCATGGGGGTCATGGGAGTGGAGGTACTCATCTGGAGGTGCCTAGCAGATCTGTTGGAGGAGGCCTTTATCATCCAGCAAGAGAGTGACCCAAAGCTGTTCAGGGAGAATGATGATGTGCTAATTGAGGGCATTCCATTCTGACCTCAAAAGATTTTTGTGGGTAGACATTGGGCCTTTAGGTCAGAGCATTGGGCTTGGCTTGGAGATGGCTGGGGCAATACCAAATGACAAAGTCATACTTGGATAGCAATTTGGACTATCAGGCCTGCTGGCAGCTGAGTTGCTTGGTGGTTGTGAAGTACTGGAGGTTGTTGTGGTCTGAGTAGACCTGAATGCTGTAATACACACCTTCCAGCTATGCCCTCCACTGCTGGAAGGTTTCCACAATTGCAAGGAGCTCCTTGTTGTAGATGTTGTAGTTGAGTTCTGTGGGGATCATGGAGCAGGTGTAGAATGTGACAGGCTGGAGTTTCTGAGTGTCAGAGTCAGTCTGAGATAGAATTCCAGCAAGGGCATAGTCAGAGGCATTGCATTTAAGGATGATGGGGAGGGAAGGATTGTAATGTCAGAGAATAGAAGTAGAGGTGAAGGCAGTTTTAAGGAGATCAAAGAAATTTTGACAGTCTAAGTCCCAGTTTGGAAGCTTCTTGATCTTTAACACCTATCATCCCATTTGGAGTCTTGGTTGTTCTAAGCTTATAGTTAGTATATCTACACTTATCTCCTCCTTGGCAGCCCCCTAAGGTCTTCAGACCTAATTCTTTACTTACTCTCTGCTTCCTGTCTGCCCCCTTTCAGCCCTGATAATGAGTACTGCACTCAGATCATCATCTAGGCCACTTGTGAGTGGTCCTAGCCAAGGTGGAACTCCAGACTGCAGTTGTTCCCTTCCAATCTACTCCAACCTCAAATCACTTGTGGCCATTGACTTTAGACTGATCAGATTGGTCCTCAATGTATGTGAGTGGCTAGAAGCTAGAGGCTGGATTCTTACTGCCAAGCTATACAATCATGCCAAGATAGTCAGCATCTTTGTCACTACTGCTCTCATGTCCAAAACTCCAGACCTCAAACACACTGCTTTGACTGTTGCCTTCCTACTAGATACCAACATCTTGGACAATGTCTTGAGCTCACTGGCTAACACAGTAGCCTCCAAGACACTTGACCATATTGAAGGCCTGTGTCACTATCCATCTCCAGACTCCCCAAACTTCCCCCAACACCACTTCCCCCTCAGAAAACCCACTAAACATTTCCTTGATCCACCTGACTTCTAGCAACCCCCAGCATCCCTCCAGCAATCTCTGACAAACTCCTAGCAATCCTCAATGCTTCTTCAGCAGTCCCTGGCACCTTTATTAAACCTTGTACATGTCTGACCAACCCTCCACAACTTATCCACCCCTTCAGAACATCTTGACAATTGCAGTATGCCCCTCCAGAACATCTTAACAATTGTGGCACCCCCCATACTACTACAGCCTGCCAATTGATCAGAACTGACACCTACCAGACTTGCATATTTCCAACAAGCCCACCACTGATCCACCCCCTCTGGAGTAGTTCCTGTAGTCAGTATATAAAGTCATAAAACAGTACTTGCTAGGTAGTCTTGATATTACCAATATTCTCCTGTTACATTTGCACTAGTCTCCATTCAATCTCTATTTTATTTCCAGTCATGTTTCCTCAAATCTATCTCTTTTGCCTCTATCTTGCCTTGCCTCTGTCTTGTCTTGACTACTTTCCTTTCTCTCTTATATGTCTAAGTTCCCTTGTCTCCTGATCCACTCCTACCACTGTTGCAGTTCATGCTTGTACTTTTACAATCCTGAACAATCACACCTAACTCCCAGACTTGTCTCACAACCTTTCCAATACTGTGCCACTATCAGCTTGTCTCCAATCTGCATTTTAGTCCACTTCTATCATCTTCAAACTCTACTACTCTAAACCTGTGCCAACTCCAGCTCCCATTGACAGGGTATAGTCTTCTGTCTTAAACTTTCCAACCCACTCTGAACTTAGTCAAACTCCCTCCACCTACTCACCACCACCTATATTTGAAGCCCAGAACTGTCTAAGATGCCAAATTATAAGTGCAGGACATTGAGTCTGCCTAGTAAAGATTTGCCCAGTTAAGCTGTGCCCAATGGTCAGCAGAACCTGATAGCCTGGTTTTGAAACTCAGCTCCACAGCCAACTTCCTTGCCACCACCAATGCCAAATGTACTGAGTCTACTCTTGCACTGAAGGTGACATCCAAGACCTTAGAGGGGGTTTCATCCTTGCTGGGTACAGTGGCATCCCATCTTGCAAGTGCCCCCATGGCTACCAGCCCCACCCCAATCTGGGCCTCAATTGCCAAAGCCTCAGCCAGCCTTACCCTTACCCCAGTGGCCCCAAAACCTACTCAAGCCAGCTTCCTTCCAGCAGACAATCTGGAGCAAGTTCAGCAACAAGTGTTATGTGACACTTGCACAGTCCTCATTCAGTTTAACCCACTGGGCAGAAATGCCTTTGAGGATCTCTTAGACACTGGCACCTTGAAGCTCTATGATGTCTTTAACAGTATGCTGCAGTCTCTCAATAAAAAGGCAGTGACAATCAATGCAGCAGATGATAGCAAGATTGACCTCAATATTCCCTATCATCACTCAATTTGTCCCTTGCACTGGCTCTGTTAATCCAGTCAACTACATGTGCCTCCACACAATTGAGCTAGAGAACAGCCTTGCCACCAACTCAATTGTATCAGCCCTCTGGCTCAAATGTCCCAACCTTTGCTTGCCCCAGCAGTCAGTGGCATTCCTCAAGATTACCTGCAGGGATCCAAAGACAGTAAATGACATGATTTGGGGCCACATCTTCATAGATGGCTGCCAAGTCTTGGTTTACAAGGACATCTGCGAGCCTGTCAGATGTAACAACTGCCAGAAGTATGGCCACTTCCACGAGAACTGCAAGAACAAGGGATGCTGCAGTATGGACCACTCAACAGCCAACTGTGAAGCAGTTCTGTTCAGGTGCATCACTTGCAGCCCAGACTCAGCTCATGCTAGTTTAGACTGCAGCTACCCTGTCTTTATGAAATGCTGTTGCAACTTTGATGTTTGCTTCCCCAAGAACTATATGCCATATTTCCCAATCAAAGATTCTTCAACCTGGGTTGCAGCCCCTCCCAGGAAATTGCTGACATCCACCTTCACACTGCCAGGGCCCTCACAGGCTGACACTTAGGGTTTGCCTCCCTCCCCAACCCCTATACTTATGAAAACCCATAAGCAGATGACACAATGAGCACCAGCTAGGAGCTGAGCACCCAGCAGCATGGGTGATCTAGGGGAGTCCAGTTTTACCTCCCAATCTAGGAATCTGAGAGAGAAGACTGCTGCTGGCATGAACTTCTTTACTAAATGATAAACTGTCTCCCCTCTAATAAGACCCCTGGCAAGCTCTGCATCTGGATACAGAATGTATGTAAGTTAGACTTTGTCTAGGCAGCCATGCTGAACACTGCAAGCCCTGAGGAATAGGATGTGCTCACAATCCAAGAGCCATACCTTGACTGCTTGAGCAACACAAAAGCCTCCAGCCACTGGCAGGTGACTTATCCCCTCAACCACAGGAGGGACAGGAGCACATGCTCCCATTCCATCCTCCTTGCTAACACTAACATCTCCACAGATACCTACAACAATGCTCTCAAGGAGCATCTGAAAGCCTGCCTTCTAGCATCTTGTATCTCCTTGAAGGTGGAGTTTTACTCTAGAGTTGCCCTTCTGACATCCATCATACAGGAAGTGATTGTTGATGATGGCATAGTGCTGGTGAAAGAACCCTGCCCCTACACTAAATGCTGGTGGAATGACAACCTTGTATGGTTGAAGGCCCAGAGGTGCTGGGCTAATAACCAGGCTTACAAGTTCCATGACTTGCCTAATCATTCCTCCAAGGCAGAAGCAGCACAACTCTCTATGGAGATAGCTGATGAGATCAAACTAGTGAAGGAGGAGCACTGCTGTGATTGACTTGAGACCATTGATGTAAGACAGATCTACCTTACCACCAAATATGTTATTTGCAAACCAACTGACCTCTTATGCAACAGAGTTCCAGACTTCAAGACCAAGGTTGACAATGTTCAAGGACTTATGACAACCAATGTTGAGAAGGCCAAACCCTTGCTGAGTCTTTCTTTCCACCCCCTCCCTCTCTTTCTTCCATCTCTCTTTCTGTTTTCCTGAATCCCTTCTCAATCCCCTGTACTTTATCCAAGAACATATTATGAAAGCAATTGTGGGCCTATCTCTGTTCAAGGCACCAGGTTCTGATAGCATATCCAATGTCATGCTGAAAAGGTGTTTGGACATCTTTCTCAAACACTTATACTTTGTTTTCAGAGCAGTCTTCAAACTTGACATATACTGCTCCAGCTAGTTGGACTCAACCATACTTGTGCTTTGCAAACCTAGGAAACTAGCCTATAATGTTGCCAAGGCCTACAGGCCTATTGGTCTCCTCAACACTATTGGGAAGCTCCTATTCACCCTTGTAGCTACAGATCTCTCTCACCTAGCAGAGAAACATGGTATGCTGCTGCTGGGAGAATTGAGCAGCCATCCAAGCTACAATACCTCAGATGCTATGCACCTTGTTGTTCAAAAGATCAAGGATGCTTGGCAATCAGGTAAAGTAGCCACAGCTCTCTTTCTTGATGTCTAGGGGGCCTTCCCCAATGCAGCCCACAACTGTCTTCTTCATAATATGAGGGAGCATGGCATCCCATCATGCTACATTCATCTAGCAGATCAGATGCTTAAAGACCACTGTACTTATCTCAAGTTTGATGACTTTATCTTGAAGTGGATTGCCATCTCTAATGGCACCACTCAGGGATGCCCCCTTTCCATGCTCTTTTATGCCTTTTACAATGCTCCTTTAATTTTGTTAGCCTTTCCAGGCTCTTTCTCAGAATTGTTATTTGGCTTTGTTGATGATGCCATGTTCTTTGCAGTGGCCAAGTCTCTGACAGAGACCCATGCCATTGTCAAAGACATGGTGGAATCCTTTCTCATAACTCCTCCTTTGAGCTCTCAAAGCTCACACTTATAAATTTTCCCCATTTACACCATGATGCTATCCTAGCTGATTTTGTTCTTCATTACACCAACATTGATGAATCAGTCACTATACAGAGGGTCAAAACTGTTTCCACATACAAATACCTCAGCATTGTCTTTGACACTAAACTCTGATGGGCAGCTCACACCTAGGAAGTCATGACCAGTGCTGCATGGTGGACATTTCAAGTCTCCCAACTATTTAAGGTTTCAGGTAGTATGCCTCCTCATTACATCTGTCAGCTGTACAACATAGTCGCTGTCCCAGCCTTTATCTATGCTGCCAACATCTGGTCTATAGTTGTAAGTGATCACCCTATTGGCCACAGGCACATAGGCTCCATAGCAGTCACCAAGTGTCTCAATATAGCTCAGAGAAGAGCAGCAAAGCTTGTCACTGATGCCCTCAGCACCACTACTAATGATGTCATGGAAGTTCATGCTAACCTTTTCTCCATTGACCTCCTGTATCTGTCTTCCCTGCCTTTGATTCACCCTCTATATGGGCTAGCAAGAAAGGCAGCTAAGTGCTATATGCACAGGCACTGCTCACCCCTCGACCACCTTTTCCATCACACAGGTATTGATTCAACCAAAATTGAGATGGTCCAGCCCTTCTGTTGCCACCCAAACTACTGCCCCACTTTTACCACTCACAATTGCTGACTCCAAGGAGCAAGCTCTATCAAATATTAAACATGTCTATGACTGAGCATTAATGGCAGTATACTGCATTGGCTCAGGCTTCAAAGGAGGGGTAGGCTTGTCAGTAGTACTCTTTGTGAATAGCAAGGAGACTTCCTCTCTGAGGTATTTCCTTGGCTCAGTAGCTAAGCATATGGTCTATGAGGCAGAAATTGTTGGGTTCACCCTGGGCCTATACCTGCTAACCTCTCTCCAGTGCCAGCTCAGGGGTTTGTCAATAATAGGCAGTGATAGCCAGGCAACAATCAAGGCCCTTGGGAACAATGTTCCCACCCAGCCTATTACCTCCTTGACAAAGCCCACACTATGGCCAAATCTCTCCACAAGAAGCAGGACCACTTGCTCAATACATCTTGCTGGTGCACTACAACTGTCATGAGCAATAAGTGGGCCCCCTACATGCAAGGAGTCATTAAACTGCAGGTGCACTGGACCCCAGGGCATATGGGCTTTACCCTCAACAAAAAAGATGATAAACTCACCAAAGAAGCAGCCCAAGGCCTATCAAGCCCCCCCAACCTCCTCCCCATGTACCTATAATCCTGACCCCTCCCAATTAGCATCCCAGCAGTATGACAAGTGGACCTCATTGCCACCTAGGTTAGCTGGAAATATCAGTAGAAGAAAGTAACCTATGTGCCAGCCATTTGTGTACTCAACAGAATGCTCTCATCAAAGAATTACATGTGCTTGATATCTAACCTCAACCATTATTGCTTAGCTATCCTGACTCAAGTCTGCACTGGCCACCTTTCCCTCAATCTACACCTGTTCCACATCAAATAAGCTGAGTCCCTGACATGCTCACATTGCCTAGACCTTATAGTCAAGAACATCTCCCATTACCTGCTCAAATGCCTGCAGTACAACTATGAACAACATGTTCACCTGGTCTGCCCTCTCAAACAGAAAGCTGAGTCATTTCAGACTCTCTTGTCTTCAGCAGCTGGCTTAGAGCACATTTTCAGGTACATCAAGGCCACAGGCTACTTCCAGAACATCCTAGATCCAAAACCTTGCCAGCTGCTAAGCCCCAGGGACCCTCCCCAGCCCTGAACCCAGCATGGTCTCCTCAGTCTCTATGCCCAACCCACATGCCACTAGCACATCAAATCCACATTTTACTCTAAAACCTATCTTATTAACTGTGGCACTTGGCTCTAGGCCTGCCAGGCTACTAACATCTTCTAGCTTAGGTATGGATCATAGCCCTGATGCTCATCCCATACCTGCCCACTCCTACAGGCATCCATCAAAAGCACTTATCCTCCTACACTAGCTGTATCACAAACTCAGGAATTAATAGGGGGGTGCAGTCTAAACAACATTTGGAAGCATCACCTTGCTCATTCTCCATATACATGGAGGGACAAGAGATTCTATAGCCCTTGTGAGCTTTTTCATGATTTTGGAGTAATTGTTGAGGAACCTCTGATAGAAATTCATGAATCCAAGGAAGGATTGGTGTTCTTTTACATTCCATGGCCAGAGCCAGTTGGTGATAGCATCAATCTTGCCCAGGTCCATACAAACACCTAGAGTGACAATGCAGATACTCAACCTCCTGGGTGTGGAAGGAATACTTTTTGGGTTTGGCATGGTGGAGGTTGTGTTGTTGGAGTTGCTCCAGGATGTGTTGGACATGGTCCTGATGTTCTGCAAGGGAGTTGGAATAGATAAGGTTGTTGTCCAGATATACTACTACAAAGACATCATCATGTTGTGGAAGATGTTCTTCATAAAATACTGGAAGGTGGCAAGGGAGTTGGTCATTCTGAAAGGCATTACCAGGTACTCAAAGAGCCCATATCAAGTCCAAAAAGCAGTTTTCCACTTGTGCCTGGAGGCAATGTAGACATTGTTGTACCTAGAGCAGAGGTCAATTCTTTGTGTATACTTTGGTACTGTAAAGTCAGTCCATAAGGTCTTTAATGAGGGGGAGGGGGTACTGGTTCTTCTTTGTGATCTGGCTTAGCCCCCAATAGTCAACACAGAGGCAGAGCATACTGTCCTTCTTCTTAGTAAAGAGAACTGGAGCTCCAGTAGGGGAAGGGGAGGGCCAGATGAAGCCTTTTCCTAGCATTTTGTCCACATAGTCCTTAAGGGCCCAGAGCTTGGTTTCTAACATATTGTAGACCTTTCCAAAGGGTGAAGAGGCTCCCTCTTCTAGGTTATGAAGGTCAAAGTGCAAAGGTAGGTCCTGGACTTGGGAGTTTTAGAGTGGTGAAGCACTCATCATAGGCCCCTTATAGGGTTTCTCATTGATGTAGCTGAGGGTGTGTTTGGACTGGGTGTCTCTACCATTCTCTGTAGCTAATGTGGCCTGTTGGGCCTCTGTGGTGGCTTTTTGGCCACTCTAGTCCCACATACAGAATGTTCCTGTGTCTGGAGCTGAGTTGGAGTGGGGATGAGCTGAGAGTCCTACTATTCTGGCTGCATGCTGGTCAAATAGTCTGCCAAAGGAGTTGAGGTTTCAGAGGAGGGGCAGAGGCTATATCCAGGTTGTCTTGGTGTCAGTTTTCAGCATCCTGGGTATTGGTGGGTTGGCAGGGTACCAGGTCTGTTTTTTGTTGTAGGTAGAAGAAGTACATAGAATCAGAGGGGTCCTCAAATCTTCCTGGTAATGGCAACATGTGGATTTCCCTGACCAGGCTATGCAGCTTGTTTTGTAAGAAGGCATCACCTTGGAGAAGGTTGAGCACTTGCACTGATAGGTTCCCTTGCTTGCAAAGTTCAAAGAATGTTACCAGGCAGTCTGCCCAGACCTTAGCAGTGGCCCCTGAGGTGGATTGTCTCAGTTTCTTAAAGAGATTCTAGGTCTGCTAGGAAAAGTCTACTCATTGATGTACTTCTATGCCACTTAGCTGTTATACAGAAAACCAAAAGAAAACCTATAAATGCACTGGCAACCAGATAGGGTAGCTTGCAGTAGGAAGGGTATGTGTGAGGGCAAGTTGGTAAACATTCCAGAGAATGAGAGCTGAAAGGTAGTAAATAAAAAGGGGGATGCAAGTGAAGGAAGTTGCTAATGCTAGCCTAAGTCACTAGATGCTAACAAAAAATTGCTAAGTTGCAAAGTGATAAGAAAAGAAAAAAGTGAGGACAAAATAACTGCTAAGGTAGTGAGGAATGGAAGTTACTAAGAATAAATGAGGGACTAAGCAACAGAATGTGGGAAAGTCAGTAAAGTAAGTGAATGCCACTAAAGTATGAAAGGGGAAGTGAGAAGGGGACAACAGAGCAATAAGTCACTAAGTAGAAGGTTGCTAGGAGGAGTTGCTAAGGTCTATGAGAGCCTAGCAATAAAAAGGAATAGGGGCCAGAATATAAGTCAAAACAGAAAGGGACTAGGGATAGATACAGAACTAATTGCTATCTATAGTTGCTAGTGTTGCTAAGACACTGATAACACTATAAGGCACCCATACTTGGTACTACACTAAATCAAGGATGAGTCTGCTAAGGCTTGCTGCTAAGCCATTAAGGGTGACAAAGAAGACCTGAAATGAAATCTGAAGCTGAGGGAGGTACTGGAAGCAAGGTACTCTGAAGCTCTGGTGGGCAGTAGCAAGCTATGACCTCTTTGTATTGGACTAGGTATATACAGGAAGTATTTATATAGTAGTAAGTAATATAAGTAAGAAAGGAAAGATGGTCACTAAAGATAATGGCATCTGTTAAGACGTCTAAAATTTGATACCAATGTCTGGATGGTAACTAACTGTAAGTATGCAATGTCAGAAGTATATATGAAATGTATAAAATGGAAAATAAATGTGCATCTCAAATGGAAAATAAATAAGCATACTGTACATTAGTATTTGAAGTGTAGATGCTGTTCAGGTATATTTGTAATCAAGACAAGGAAAATGAAGGGTCCAAGAAGTCATGTGTCCATGATATATATGTTTTCTTTTGACAGCAAAGTGTCTGTATTGCTAAGAGTTGTTGCTAGCAATTGTCACTAAGGGGGTTCTTAGCCTGGTTGTTCCAGGTTCTGAGGCTAGATTGCATGTGATGAAGCTTGTAATACTAAAAGTCTTGTTGTCACTAAGGTCTTATACAAAAGGCTACCTTAACCCACTAACATTCCCTTGACTTGGCTGAACCCCCTAGCAAACTCTGACAACCCTCCCAGCAATCTCTAATGACCTGCTGGCAAACCCCAATGCTCCTCTGGCAATCTCTGCCCATTTTCCTGACCCAATACATGCCTGACACTCCTCCTCTAGAACAGCTCAATGATTGTAACACAAATTGCACTCCTATACTACTATGGCCCACTGGCTGATTAGAGCTGACACCTGCTGGACCCACACATCTCCAACAAGCCCCTCCTTTCAACCTGCCCTCCCCAGAGTATTTCCATAGTCAGTATATAAGCTGTGGAGTAGTACTTGCTAGAAGTAGTCTTGATATTACCAATAATCCTCCAGTTGCATTTGTATTAGTCTCTGTCTCATCTTTATTTCATCTCTGGTTCCATTTCCTTGAATCTATTTTTTCCACCTCTGTCTTGTCTTGTCTCTGTCTTGTCTTATCTATCTCCCTTTCTCCTTTATGTGTCTAAGTCCCCTTGTCTCCCTGATTCACTCCAGCCAGCTGTATGGTTCCCAGTTATACTTTTACAACCCAAATGTCTGCCACTAACCTCAAACCTGTCTCACAACCATTCTGACACTGTGCCACAATTGATTGATCTCTGATCTGCCCTCCAATCCACTTCTGCCATTCCCAAGCTTCCCTACTCCAGCTTGCACTGACTCTAGCTCTCTGCTAACAGGATATAGTACCTTGTCTTAGACCTACCCAACTTCCTTCAAGCTAGACTTCTGCCTACTCAATCATTGCTTATATCCAAAGTCCAGACCTATCTAGGATGCCAGGTTATAAGTGTACAATGTCAAGTTTGCCTAGTAAGGATTTGCCCAATTAAGCTGGACCCCCATGGTCAGCAGAACCTGACATAATATTAAGACTCTCCCTTGCCCCATTTTTGATATCTGCATATAACCCCATGTATAACCCCCTTGGGTACCCAACCAACCCCAATAGTAAGCTAATCTCTGAAAGCTACTATGCTCAGTTCTACCCAGAACCACTCTTGGATCCCTATGCTTCCCATCACTGGACCCTGGATTCTAACCCAACCTTCTATGCTCCCTCCATCAGTCAGGGAATATCTCTCAGCTAGCACTATCCCTTGACACTCACCATGAATAGGGCCCCTCCCCACATGTACCCCAGGAGATTACCCAGAGCACCTATAACTCTGCCCTATCCCATCTACTGCTCCACTCAGCACTATACCTACCCATACCCCACTGTACCTCTGGACTCCTCAGAACAACTCAACAGCTATGCTCCCCCTCAGCTTCCTTCTCCTACACCAGCCCCACCCTCTCTGAGACAGCAGCAGGTCAAAACCTACCTCCAACAGCATGATGAAATTCTCTGCTCCCTCTGCCTCTCCCCTGTGGAGTTTGCCAGGCATGTCTGGCCCTCCTGACTAACCTTGGACACCCTGACATTGCTAGTACTCCAAAGGTATAGACAAATCACCTCCTTGATTTTAATGAGTGCTATCTACAGGGTACCCTCCTGGAAACCACCACAGGTGCTCTAGGAATCAATGTCAACCTTCAGAATGAACTCTGGTCACTGGTCAAAGAAATCCACACCAGCCCAAGCCCATTGCATTTTCAAGGATCTAATGGACCCCACCTACTCATTCTATGTGCAGAGGGAGCCTGCTGGAG
>JABCKS010000233.1:4160-27663 GCA_018851325.1 Termitomyces sp. DKA19 | reverse complement strand
GAGCAAGGGTCGGAAGATTTTGTTCGAGGTCAAACAGGGCCGATGAAGCAAAGTGAGAGTGCTGGGCGACAGCACGGCTGCTATAAAGTATACAGATGGAGGCAACATCAAAGCCCACTTTACTGCTATATATACTACCTATTTAAAAGTGAACAACTAAGGAGTCAATATAAGCAATGCAAAATTCCAAATTCTTCTTATAAAATCTATGTCAACTAGCTAGACTTCCATCGCAGGCATTCTCATAGAGGTGAGAATCTTGATGAATGTCATAATCCATCTAACTACTTATGCCATGCTCACACATAGACCATCTATTGTTATTGCATCAAAATCAATCCAAGCACTGTTGACTCAGACCAGCTAATGAGATAAGTGTAGAAACTACAGCTACAAGGGTTATACCATAGAAAGATGCTTTCATAAAGAAGGCAGAATAGAAGGCCAGTGCCTCAACTAGTGGTGGAAAAAGGGAGGGAAAGACTTGACCCTCTCTATAGGCAACCTAAACAGGTCAATGCCACTCATTGTGAACTCTACAGTCATATTGACTAACAATGAGGCAAACCCATGATGCCTGGCTTTTGTAGTGATTAACAAAGCCAACCCTGAGGACAGAATTATCCTTTATATAGACTTTACTGCAAAGTGCTATTTTTTTGTTGACAGAAGGAACTTTAAAACCTATTAGAAATCAAGCCAAACCAAGATGTTAAAGCATAGAGTAAATAAAGAGGGGTCATTCCACATAATGGGTATGGGGAGGGTCAGAAAAACAGGTTGTATATAATGGAAAGGTAATTGAGCTCACATTAAAAGATGCTGTTCATGTACCTAATCTCAGCCACAATCTCATGTATATTAGATCACTGAGAAAGAAAGACTGAAATGCATTTCAAAGGTACTGGCACTACCTTCTATAACAAATCTGGCATACCATTCATATATGCTACCCCTCTATTAGACACCATGTATAAGATAAAGTTTATTGATAATGCCAAGTTGGTGGCCATAGATAGCTAGGGCCATATAATTCCATTGCCCTACTGATTTCAAAATATGGCACCAGCAGTTAGTATATATTAACAAGAGCACCCTCCATGATATGATTAAGAGTAGGGTAGTGGACAGCTTGGCAGTAACCAAAACAATAACACTCAGGAAGTGTGAGGACTACATTATGAAGAAAAATGTACAATGTTCTTTTAATACTAAAGTAAAGGTCAAACAACAGCTATACAAATGTGTTTCTTTCAATCTATAAGGTCCAGCCAGGATCATGACAATGGAAAAGAAAGTCATGGATGATTATAGCATCAAATCATAGGAGCACCAAGACCAAGATATAGTACTTGACCCACAAGACAAAGAAGTCAACAATAGTATGCCTCAGCTCATTTGACACTAGAGTTGAGACACAAATAGGGCACTGTATTAAAAACTATCAGGTCTGATGGTGGCATAAAACTTATAAATGAATTGTGGAAGGCCTGCTGTGAGAAAAGAGATATTGTCTACAAGACCATAGCACTATGCTCATTTTCAGTAAATAGCATAGCAGAAAGAAAGAATCATATAGTGCTAAACCTAGTGAAAAGCATACTCAGTGACTTGAAACTTCTAGTACACTACTAGGGAGAAGCTAGTTTAACTGTCATATATTTGCTAAACTACATATCCACTAATAGGCACCTTGGAAAGACCTCTTTTAAGATCAGGATAGGCAGGAAACCATATATATCACACCTGTACCCCTTTGGGTCTATAGTATATATCAAGCTTTCAAAGAAGAAGAACCTCAATAAACTAAATATGAAGAATCCCAATAAGCTGAATATGAAGTTAATCAAGACAGTACTAGTTGAGTACTACAGTTTCAGTAACTACAAACTGCTAGACTATACAATGGGAAGGATTTTTTGATTATGAAATGTGGTATTTAAGAAAAGGCTAGGCCACCAAACCTTGCTAGACAACTGTGAGAAAAAATCAGCTGACCTTTTTAACATCCTCAAAGTTAATAGACCCTTGATAATAGTGTCAACTCAAATACAGAACAGATATTGATGGCAGAAACAATTAAAGTTGACCTTAAGAGATCAATAACAAGGAAAATTAGGAAGGAAAACAATACAAAGGGAAATGCACCTCCACTGCAAGCAAATGCCTAAGCCCAAAACCCCCCTCTACCCCCTTGATACTCAGCCAGAACCTAGGGTAATACAGTACTACCTATTCTCTAGACACCTCTACTCTGATCTGCATTAAAATACCTACTGTCTTTAGTACATATACCTAGCAACTTTGATAAAGATAAAAATGTTCTACTTGCTGCAGTTGCTTGCAATAGCCTGGACAATAACTTATAGATATTAAAGATGTTCAGCAAGGCAATGACTAGGTTAGATCTATAGAAGGAACCTATTAACAAAGAAATATAGTAGATATATAACAGAAAAGTCTGAAGACTCATTCTATAGTCTATCAGAGCCAGAACAATGAAAAACCATTGGACTTTCACCTTAAAATATAATGCTGATAGATAGACAGTGAGATAAAAAGTGGGATTGGTCACAAAGGAGTTTAATCAGATCCTAAGAGTGGACTTCTTTGGTACTTATACATCCATCTATAAAACACTATATATAAACTGAACAATTAGTACCATTATAGACTATGAAATATGGCAGATCAATTATATGAGCACCTACTTAAATACACCTACATACATAGACTTCCATTCTTATAGAGCAGTCCAAGGAATATGTCAAGAAATTGAATAAGGGTTTTAAGATAGATATTATTAGAGGATAATAGATTAGGGAGAGTGAAACATGGATAAAAATGTGGTAATAGAGGACTTGAAGCATCTAAAAGATGATAAAAGGAATCTGGTAGCAGTGTTGAACAAGGTGCTATATAGGATAATGGATACAGAAAGCAATTAGTCAAGGACATTGCATGAGGACATGTTGAAATTGGGATACAGGTAGTCTGAGTTAAATCAGTTAGTAAGATTAAGAGAAAAGAACAAGGAACAAATTATAATAAGCATATATATTAATAATATGACTGAGATGTCATCCTTACAAAAGAAGCTCAAGCAAATGTATAGGGAATTAGAGGAGAAGTTCAAAATGAGAGATATGGATAATATACATTTTATACTGGGGATCCACATTGTATGTAACCATGCTAAGAAGCTTCTTACACTTGATCAGAAGAAGTATCTTTAATATATTATTGAACAATATAGTATGACCAACTGCAAGCCAAAATACACTGCCTTACCTTCAGAGATTATCCTTAGCAAGTTCTAATGTACTATATTACTAAAAAGAAAGGAATTCATAGCTAACAAACTATTTAATGAGGCCTTAGATTCATTTATATATATATATATATATATAGGTTAAAACCTATTCCAACATAGCTTTTGCAATTGTATCACTTAGCTATTTTATATATAATTCTAGAAAAGCATAATTGGCAAGTATAAAGAGACATTGACTATAGAGAGTCCAAGTCAATGTCAACTACTCATAGCTTGACTATACCAGTTGAGAAGCAAGTAGCAAGCAAGCCAACCTCACAGTCAGTAGGCAAGCAGCAAGCTAAAGACCAAAGACAAAGAAGGAGGGTAAGGCAGAAGATGAAAGGCTGTATTGGCCAAGCTCACAGTTATGCTAGTAAAGAAATCTGAAAGTAATGCTATTGTTCAGACTAGGGATAGTCTATTTCCAAGTCTCCTTATATACTACAAAACTACCTAGATGACTAAATAATCCATGACTAAGTATGGAGGCTGATAGCTTATATGTTATAATAGTATACCTGCTGAGCATGGAAGCTAAGACAGTGAGAGAATCAGAAGGGGCCAGATGGTCTGAAGATTGGCTAGATAGAGGTGCTAATCTCCATAGACTAAGCTTGATGAGGATGAAATGGTTCAAAGACCAGTCTCTTGACAGCAAGCCTCAAGCATATTATATAGTATATCAAAGCTACAGTCTATTACAAACTATTCTACAGAGGCAAAGGCTATTAGGACTACACACTTTATAGTTTCTATGACTTTAGACTTTACATTGGTTATTAATATGCAAAGGTTAGGATCAGAGAGGTTATTCTTATAAACAGATAGTCTGACATGCTAGAGCTCAAAATACTAATTAACAGTATTAACATCAACTACAAAAGTGGAATATATATTATTAAGAAAAGCAAATAAGTATATCTAGTAAATGTTTTTAGGATTGAGAGAGATAGAGTTTAGTGTACCATTTCCAGTGAGGCTGAGAAAGGACAATAATAGGTTAATTGTAATTGCCAAAAATAAAAAGAACTATAATTGTATAAAACATATCAATATACACCACCACTAGGTGTAACAACTGGTCAAAACAGAAAAGATTGAGATTGATTACATTCTAAGCAAAGACAAACTAGCTGACCTCTTTATAAAGCTGTTCACTTATCCACTTGACACCAAGTTCTGCTAAGAGCTTGGGCTTTTTGAGAATTGTATATATCTACTAATATAGAGGAAGTATTAATGAGGAATTTGTGATATGTACTAATAAGTTACTAATAAAGAAATCAGAGTTTTATAAGGAAATAGATTAGCATTGAGACAATTCAGTCTTCTATATATAGACTGAAGTGGGTTATATCCAATATATACTATTGAATACATTTATTTTATCTACAATAGATATATAAAGCAATATAAGTCTTTTATACATAGACTGAGTTATATTGTCTACAATATAATTTACTATCTCCTATACTAAAAAGATTATCTACTATTCCATAAATTTCACTGAATTAGTAAAGATAATTTTATTCCCTAGTAATTGTTGAATTACTATATGCTTAGCTGCTCTAGCTGCTAAACAAACTTTTGTTGAGACCTTAGTAACCTCATTCTAGCCTTGCTAGAACAGCAACACCCTTTTTTAGAGGATGTCATTGGAGATAGTTTCACTATCTATATTAGAAGTGTCAGTGATATTCTCTGAGATTATTTCTATAAATGCAGATAATAGTTCTATACTCTGGAAGTTCATCAAAGCTATGCCTTTTACCCTAGCAAGAGTTCTTGCTTTGTAAAAAGTTCTAATACTACTTTTTATAGACATATTCAATAGAAGAAACTTTTAATAGTCTTTTATAGCTAATGGGAAGGTTCTAAAACCTCTTATCTATAATGCTGTAAATATATGCAAGGGTTATTTTCCTTTACTATCCATTACAGCTAGCCTTTTCAAACCCACCTGTAGGTAGAATCTGACAGAGAATATTTAAGTGCTCTTAGTAGTGACTCTACTTTGACCAACTACAGTTAGTTATATAAAAGTGACTGTTGAAACCTCTTCTAGCATTAGGCTGCTTTTCTACTTAAGGCTATAGCTTAATATAGTAAAATTCAACAGACTATGTAAAGTACTATAAAGTACTCTATTGAACTCTAGTTTGGAATTAGATTCAACTATCTAATCTTCTATAGTCATAATAGTGTCCATTAAGGAAAGCATATATTAAAATTTTTTATATGCTAATTGCAACTTGTGGACATATATAATAGACTCTAGAACTTTGTTGAAAAGTTTGTTGGCTATAAATTCTGAGTTCTCTGATGTTGTGGCACTGGAAGGGTATGATTTACAGCTGGTAGGTAGAAGTTCCATTTTATAGAATATATATAAAGAGGACAGCACCAATAATTTTGATGTCAAAGGGTTCCTGACTGATGGAAGTAGGTATAGAGGGAGTGGCAACAGGGTTTGGCAAGGGTTGCCATTGTTGGTTGGGGTACCATGAGCCCTTATATTGATTTTGGGGAATGTTGGGAGGAAAGCCATTGGAGTTTGTCTGAGGGTAGCCAGGATAGAGAGTTATCCTCTTTTTTTCCAGAGTTGTCTCTAAAGGAGTCTTGAATAGCCCTAGGACTACTGAGGTCAGATATTTTGGGGCTTAAAAGGGGCTGGGGATGGAGGTGGATAGTAGCTGCTAGACTTGCTTTAGGGCCCAAGAATTGTATAGTAAACTCCTTCTAGTCAATGTTGAGGTTGATATCCTGCAACTAGAGGAGCTTTAGCATGATTGAGGTTAATTCCAGAAGTTGAGTGACAAGAAACCAGACCTAGAAGTGGAGACCATTATTAAGTACAATAGTATTATTGTAGTATTAGGAAATTTGGGTTGAGACAGCACTTCTATCAAAGAGTTAGAGTTCCAAGGATTTATCCAGCATACTTCAGAAAAGGTTTAGCTGATTGCTAATAAAAGTGCTAAAGGCTCTACTGTTGATGAGGGCTGCAAAGACTATTGGGAAGTTGCTGAGTTGAACATTGATTATAAATGACTATATTAACTTTGAACAGAGTTGGGGAAGAATTTAGATTTTAACTATGGTGTCTTCTAGGGTTCTGAGATGAGATAAAATATTGAAGAAAACTGTAGAGTTGGCTGGGTTATTCTAGTTAAGGAGAAGGGTAAGGCTGGGTCAGTCAATGTAAAGATTAGTAGAATGGAGCTATGGGAAGCCTAGAACAAAGAGGGTAGAGGCATGTAACTTGGTGACTAGGAGTTGGAAGTTTTATTGTTGTTCCTTGACAAAGGTTATGGGTATTTTCACATAATAGGTGATATCTCTAGTGGAAGGTAGGGTCACTATCAAAGAGTTTAAGGAGGATGGAGATAGGAAGGTGTTGGAGATGCTGTGAGGTAAGTACTACTAGGGATTTATTGATGAAGTTATTAGTTGCACCACTATTGACCAATGTGAATACTGAGGTTGCAGAAGAGGGAAAGATAGAAAGTGTGCTGGAAGGGTGTCTAGAGATAAGACTGTTGTATGAAGAGATGCTGCTGGGGTAGAGAAGATGTGGGGGTCTGATCTGCAGTCTAGTACATTTTTAAGACCTAAACTGCTGACTCATTTTCCATAAACTAGTAGTTGCAGTCTTCACTATCAATAGTTTATATAGTACATCCTATCACTTAGCATTTAGAGCAATTATTGATGAAATATTCCTGCTCACCATATAGAATGTAAGTACTCTCCTTCTATTATTTCTTCTACATCTCTTTTAGTACATCAATCTAAGATCTAGTCCAAATTTTATTTATATATAGAGCTTCCTATTCTTTAGTGGAGTTCAGAGTGTTGCTGAGGTTATGGAACTCATCAAAGCTAGTGTCCAAGGGTTCTGAAGTCTTATAGAGATTAGCAATGTTGAGCTAGGTAGATAGATGAGGTTCCAAAAGTTGATTGGCACTGAAGGGTCCTCATCTAGAGGAAAAGTAGGGTATAGCATTGGCTAATATTATTAGTAATGGTAGTCAGTTGCCATTTGATGCTCCAGGTTGCCAATTGCTGTTGCCAGGAATATTTCAGATGGTTCAGGAGGCCATGTTCTTACTCTAGTCTTCCTAATAACATTGATTGACCTAGATGACAAGGGCCTTGTAACTATCATAGGTGGTCTGTTTGGGCATAAGATAGAGGACATCCTTGATTTGCTGAGGTAGGGTATGTCAAAGAGAAAATTGAAGGGCATTGTAGTTCCAGCCAGTCTTATAGGCCTCTTATTCAAACTGAATAATAAAGGTGATGAATCATTTGTTGTCATGCATTCAGAAATGAAAGAGGTTTTTCTTGACCTCTGCTATAGTATTAAAGACTTTAAACTTACTAGAGAACTTCTGAGTAAAAACAAGCTAGTTGGAGAGTACAGAGTTATTAGTATCAAATTAGAGTAAGGCCATATAATAGTTAAAGGCAATACCTTGGAATTATAAGGCAGTAAAGGCTACTCATGAGCTCTCAAGTTAAAAGGTGATGGGCTTAGCTTGGAACATAGTAAGGCATTGTATTAGAAAGATCCTCTACTTCTAAGGGTTATGGCTAGTGAAGGGTTTAAGTTTTTGTATGTCAAGTTTCTCTTTTTGAGCCAATATATTGTAGGTATTGTTCTAGGTGTTTAGATTTTGGGGCAAGGGTCTAATATTGTAGTAGTAGTATTAGTTGTTTTTGTTATCTTATTATGGAGGAAAATTATCCAATGCCAGGCTCCATCTACCTAAAGGTCTGCCATTGGAGAGTTCCCCATTTGGGCTAGCATTACCTGGAGGGAAAAGTGTTCTAGGGCTCAGCAGAGAAGAGAGAGTCCCTTTGAGGGTAGTTGTCCAAAGCCATTAGCATTGGCAGGTTGGTTAAGGAATGGGTTTAGCAGAGGTCAAGGAAAGTTCATGGGAAAAAGGGGCTAGAGTGCTTCTGACTCTAAGAATAAATACAGAAGAGTTAAAGCATTTTAGTGAGGAAGAGTTGTGTTTGGGAGGGTATTATGTAGAGTATAGAAGTTGAAGTAGGGTGGTCTGTTTTGAAAGGGGCTTGGAATTTCATTGCTAGGGGTAGGTTCTATACTGGGGGCTCCAATATTATTGGCATAGGAGAGGGTATAGTTGGAGGTAGCATCATTATTGGCAGAGAGTGGTGAGGCCTTTTGAGTATAGGGCTTGAGCTTAGTGAGTTGGTCCCAGGTTTAAAAGGTGCTAGGAATGGTATTGGCCCTGAAGCAAGTGGAGAGGCCTAAGGTGCAGATAACAGGTCAGTTAAAGAGTCCTCCTATGGAATTTAGAGATCTGAAGATATTGGATGCTGCATTAAGTACTTCCTACTAGTAGAGATTGGAGGCTAGGGCTTCTGTTTATGCTCCAATAGGCTCCCTCTGCACATGGAAGGAGTAGGTAGAGTCCACCAAATCCTCAAAGTGCTGAGAGGCTGGACTGGTATAGATTTCTTCAACTAGTGTATGGAGTTTATTTTGAAGGTTGGCATCAATTCCCAAAGTACTTTATGTGATTTCTGGGAGAGTGCCCTGTAGATAATGCTTATTAAAATTAAGGAGATAATCTGCCTATACCTCTGAAGTACCAGCAGTATTGGGGTATTCAAGGTTAATTAAAAGGGCATAGGTATATCTGGCAAATTCTACAGAGAAGAGGTGGAGGGAGAGGAGAATTTTGTCATGCTGTTGGAGGTAAATTTTGACCCATTGCTGTCTTGGAGAGGGTGGAGCTAGTGCAGGGAATAGAAGCTAGGAGAGAGCATAGCCATTGAGTTACTTCAAGAGGTCCAGAAATACAGCAGAGTATAGATAAGCATAGTGATGAGTAGAGGAGTAGACAGAATGGAGCAGAGCTAGAGGTGCTCTAGGTAATTCTTTAGGGTATATATAGGGAAGGGCCCTATTTATAGGGAATGTTAAGGGGTAGCACTAGCTAGGAGATATTCCCTGACTGATGGAGAAAGTATAGAAGGCTGGGTTTAAATCTAAAGTCCAGTAATGGAGAGTATAGGGGTCCAAGAGTGGCTCTGAATAGAATTAAGCATAGTAGTTTTCAAGAACTGGCCTATTGTAGGGGTTAGTTAGGTAACCAAAGGAGTTGTATGTGAGATTATATGCAGACATTGAGAATAGAGCAAGAGAGAGTCTTGATATTATGTCAGGTTCTACTGACTATGGGGGTACAGCTTAATTGGACAAATTCTTACTAGATGGACTTAGTGTCTTATGCTTATAACCTGGTGTTCTAGAGAGGGCCAGACTTTGAATACAAGTGGCAGTGAGTAGACAGAAGTAATCTAGTATAGTCTGGAGAGGACTAGAAAGGCCTAAGATAGAATGGGACATCTTATTAGCAGATAGCTAGAGTTGGACATCAGTTAGAGTAAGGGAGCCCATAGAATAATAGAAGCAGATTGGAGGTCAAATTGGGGATTGGTCAATAGTAGTGCAGTGTCAGAATAGTTGTGAGACAAGTCTAAGGTTAGTGGTGGGCATTTGGAATTGTAAAAGTATGAACATGAATTGTAGTGGCAGGCCAGAGTAGAACAGATAGACAAGAGAGCTTAGGCATATAAAAAAAGAAAGGAAAATAGGTGAGATGAGACAGGGGTAAACAAGATAGATTGGGGAAATGAGACTAGGAAATGAAATAGAGAGAAGATAGAAACTAAGGATTATTAGTAATATCAAGACTACTTTAATAAGTACTGCCCTCCAACTTATATACTAACTATGGGAATTACTCTAAAATAGTTGGTCAGATAATGGGGTTATGTCAAGATGGCATGGCTTAGCAGGTGTTAGTTTTAATCAGTTGGTAGTCTATGGTAGTTTAGGAGTACAATCTATGCTAAAATTATTAAGATATTTCAGAGGGTCAGAGGAGTCATAGGGGCATGTATTAGGATCAGGAGGTGTTGGAGACTACCATAAATTGTTGGAGACTGCCAGAGAAGTGCTGGGGACTGTCAAGAGTGGTGGCAGGCATCAGAGACTGCTGGAGGGGTCAGAGAAGGTTGAGGAGATATTAAGAAGCACTTTTAGAGGAGTGGGAGGTTGGAGGGAGAGGTTTGAAGGTTCTGAAGTGAGTTGTAACAACTCCTAAGTTATATACTATATAAATAAGATAGTTAGAGATGTCAGTAACAGCACTTAGTAATAAGTGGGTCTTATTATAGAGTCTTTAGTAAGGGCAAATTAGTCTCTTACTCTCACTACTCTAAGTGTAATAGTTATTTTTACATATATCTAACTTAACATACTCTTTATTTCCAGCCTGAGTCCTCTTAGACTTGGCTGTTTATTTGTTGCCAACATTATCAGGATTCTCTTCTTGCTTATCATTAGCATATTTCATATTCAAAGAAGCAGAAGTGCGTATTGCTCATATAAATATATGAGAAGCTGAAGCTGACTTGGCTGACTTTCTATACTCTTAGGCAAAGTGACTAACCTTTTCACACTTATAATATGTTGCAGATTGTCTACCATCTTTGCCTGGTTAGCCTAATGCTATAACCACTACATTTTTCCTAGCAGTAAGATCTTTTCTTGTTACCTGCACTGCTTTTACAGGTTAAGAAGGACTTAAGTCTATACTGACTTAAGAAGGCATGGGCCTTAAGGCTATATATGCAGTAAGTCTCCTTACTAGTTTAGGTGGCTATGGATGGATATAGTATCCCATTAGCTCTGTCTACTTCATTAGGGCAATCCCAAGCTTCAGAGACTATACTGCTATTAGGAACAACTAATGGCCTGACTGACTCTTTATACTGTGGTTTTTGAAGGGAATACTCTTTGACATGCTTGTTATGTTGATATACAATAGCAGACTTGCTTTCAAAATGAATACTGTGAAGGAATTTGTCTCAGAGGCTAAGGCCTATGAAAATAGTATAAAAACTGCAGCATACTACTTGGAGTACTTATAAATTATGAATTTGTCAGGAAATACAGCTATATTTTGAGCATAATTAAGCAAGACATTATAGAAGTCTTACACTTACCTCTTTAACTGTATATACTATATTACAGAATGTATTATAGGCATTCTATATTATTGAGAGTTGTATAAATTAATTGTACAATATGAGAATCACATTCTTAAACCTCTAGTAAAACTGGGCCCTATTGACATGAATTAAATATGGCAGGTATTACTTTAGCATGCCAGTGGCCAAAAAGTCCATGAGAATTAGGACTTTCTCATATTTATACCTATCTCTATCATACTCAGCTACTATATAAAATATGTAAATACTTATCAGCCAGTTCTCAAGTTTACTAAACTTAGCAGACCCAGTATATAAAGTGATTATTTTCAATAGGTCATTTTTTCTAGACTTAAGCCTATCTGGGATTGCTAGGCAGACCACAAGCAATTGTTTCATCACTGCCTTTAGATGATTGTGCATCATCTGGCAGTAATACTCATATACTTCTTCTACTTTTAGAGTGATAAACTATCCACAATATTGTAGTGACATTGAAAACTACCATAGCTATCTCTCAGGAAGGACTATAGTCCTTCCTCTTCTTGCCCTACAACTCACATCATTATTCTCATCACTTGCTAGACTATAATCTGGTCCTCCAAGGTCTAGAAGGCCTCCTTTCAGAGATGATAATAGCTCTCAACTGAAAAAAAAAGTTCTCTTCTAAGTCCTCCACTATCATTTTTTGAACTATATAGTTCACAATGTGGCCTTGAGGATAGAGTGGAAGTAGAGTCACTTCCAGATAAGTCCCATCCTAGATCTTCTCCACCTCCTATATAGTAGCTGGACTAGCTTGAAGGGTTACATCTCAGATTTCCTCCACCTCCTATAGAGTAGCTAGACCAGCTTAGAGAGTTACTCCCTCCCTGCTTAACCTGCTGCTAATATACTGTAGAGCTATTTCTAGTCCTATTACATGTATCTAAAATTAGAGAGTGAGACTCTGGCTCCTCTACCTTTATTAGCTTAGTCTATTTAGGCAGAATGTATCCTTCTAGCTAAGCATTATAAGCAGTGTTTCCTTGGAACACCACTTCTTCATCATCAATGTAGGACTATCTAAAGTTTTCTATATCATTATTAAAAAATTGCTGCAATATAATTCTGTCTTTTTAGATCAATGCTCTCTTTATAGACTAATAGGTCTATATCACACCACAGGCTGTTTGACTATAATGGCTGACTCTGCTTCTGTTAAAGCTAGGTCAGGTGCTACAATTGCACATAATGTAGCTCATCTCTATCAGTCTACAGCAGCCTGCTTTACAGCATAATCACATAGTGTTTTGCTAAACTATTATAATGCTTGAAGTAAGGTCAATGCTTCATTGACTAGCAACAGTAGAGGTAACATGTTCCTACCTATGGATAGTAAAGGCATTGTAGATAATGTCTGAGATCCTCATAGCTTCTTTTACTAGAGGGACTTCAATACCTTTTATAATAGAAAAAGTATATAAAGTTCCATGAACTTTACTGAATTGATTGAGAAACCAAGTAGAGGGCATAATGCTAGTTTGACTATTCAAGAGTAGTCAAACAGGATTAGCTGCTGGCAGTCTTCCTGGCATTATATTTGATATGTGACCTTTGACACTAGAGTCAATCCTCTCTTAGTTAGCTTTCTTTAGTTTAGTTCACTTTGTTTATAGGTACATACAAACAAGACAAACTGGACAATTACTACAATATACTTAATTTATAGCCTTTTAGTTGTGATGCCTTGCAAAGCACTGACAAAAGTCTAACACTTGAACTGAACTCTTAAAAGTTTTTTTGCCATAATGGACTCAGCAAATGCAATTAGGGATAGCTGAAAAGCACCAGGGACATTACTAGAGGATTAGGTAGTGGAGCACATGTTATAGCCTATCAAGACCAACCTAGCAGTGCAGGTTTAAGTGAGCTACAATAAGTTCTGCTAAAAGTTAAAAGTGATTAAGCATGCATTGTACTGTTGGAGATTATAATAGCACAAGAACTTCATGGATCTTAGAGGAGCCTGAAGATTAACCCTCCCAATGTGTATAATAGAAAGGTTAAAATGCTTATAGATTAGTTTCTTTAATAAGTAGAGGCAGTAGAAGAGTTTGAGGATTTCTGTAGTAGATGGCAAAAGATTGTTTGGGCACAATCTTACTTGATAGGATCAGTGCAGGACTGGTCATGCATCATCACAATAGGGCCAGATGATTCAAAGCTCAACCTATATTGCTTTGTATGGAATATCTGGCTGATAGACTTCAGAATGGCTTTCTATACATAGGATCCAGCATAGGATACATTGACATGGATTGGGCAACTCCAACAGGAGTCAAAGTCAATTACAGATTACTGCACAATATTTGAAGAAAAAACTGGAAAATACTGATATAGAGAGCAAGTATATAAAAGATTGGTTCTGGAAAGGTCTTAGCCTAGCTGTGATAGAGGTATTGGTAAATACAGACTATAAAATAGCTGAACAAGTAAGGAACATATTGTTGTATTACAAGAGTAAGCTAGTTAATCTGACTATGAGGAGGAAGAGTAGCTGGGATACTTCTGCAACTCCTTATATATCAAGCTCTAACACCTCAGTAGCAGCTATGAGAGTGTCAGTAGTATGTGCAGTTTCACTCTTACTATCTAAAGACCCCAATGCCATAGATGTTGACTATGCCAGGAGTATGCCAGTAAGGGCTTAGAAGTGTTATAAGTGTAGCAAGCTGGGACACCTAGTTGCAGACTATTTTATCTGGATAGTAGTGATCAAGGCTATGGTTCAGAAGGTGATAGGGGGTGGAAATAGAAAAGGCAGTGAAGATAGGGATACAAAGAGTGGGGGAAAACTAAGGAAAAGTTTTGTCTAGGGTTGTTCTATGTTATTATGGTGGGTGTAACCAATTAGTACTATGTACTCACTTCTAGTAATAGAATTGTGCTACATGGGCACAACAAAGTGACTTTTAAGGTAAGACAGTGCTATCATATATAGAGGACAGTAGTTATACATGTAAGATGCCCTCAGTCTCCTTATTCCACATTGGAGTTTCTAATGATGCTACAGATACATAGTGTGGAGACCATATTGCTAGCCCTTGTCAACACATAGGCAATGGTAGACTTAGGAGTGAATTACTGCTTTGCCTACCTATGCTTTGTAGCTGAGTAGGGCATTCCAACAGTACAGAAGCAGCAACCTATATGCTTATCAATATTTTAACAATTTAGAAATCTAGTCAGGCCTTATCACAGAAGTTGTCTATCTGGAGGTGGTACTGGGAGAATATGTAAAAATGTTGATGTTTAATATAGCTAACATTGGAGATAATAACTTGACCCTGAGGGTTAGCTGACTAAGGCTTCACAACTCTATAATCAACTGGAAGTGCTTGACAGTACAGTTTAAGTCCTTCCTGTACTAAACAACATGCTTGCTAGCTATGCCCAAAGCTGCCAAGGTAATTGTGAGCTTTCAGAGATATGGCAGTCCATGGTGTCTCTCTTCAAAGAGGGCAGTGAAATTGGCATAGCATACAGAATGAAGAAAGGGGATAGTGGAGCAATGAGGTAAGATAAAGTAGATAGAAGCAGATGTAGAGTGTCCTATATTGCAGACATTTGCAAAAAAAGTAGTGAAGAGGACTCACAAAGGGGAGGGACTAGTGGTAGAGGTATGTTGAGAAGATGCAACTGACTCAATCTTTTTTTATCTATTATAAAACTCTCTACCCTCTATCAGACCACTGATCATACTTCCCAATCCCTTTGGGTACTGCTAGAGTGCCTGCCTTCTATCTCTGTACCACTTCTAGTAGCAAAATCACTCCTAGCAGCTCTGATAGTCCCTTCCATAGCTCTGGGCTGAAGAGGGTATATACCAGGAAGATGTGGTTTTAATGAGGTCAATGGTTGGAGGTGATGTGGATAGCTAAGATGTGTATTGATGGAGCAATTACTTGAGCAAAGGAGGGGCCTAGAACAAATCTGGGTAGGGGGATAGTATATTTGGAGCAGTGTTGGGACATGTAGTCAGTGCATGGGGCATAAGGTCCATGCTTACTATCAGTGGAGGGGTAGGGGGCAGCTATAAGGAGTGTGTTGCAATCTTTGGCAAAGAGGATGCTGCAGAAAGAGAGAGTAAGGATAGTGGAGGAGATAGTACCAGTGGAGTTTCATAGATTCCTTAATGTATTTGATAAATGCTGCCTAGAATACTTACTGGCCCATCAAAAGCACAATTTAGGAATTGAATTGATAGAGGGGGCAGAAGTACCACTACTAGGGAAGCTGTACTAATTGGCACCAGCAGAGTTGAGGGCCCTCAGGGAATTGATTGACAAGAACCTTGTAAAGGGGTACATTTGCCTGTCTAACACCCTATATAGAGCCTCAGTCTTCTTCATCAAGAAGAAAGATGGCTTATTGCACTTGGTCATGGATTTTTGGGTGTTAAATGCTATTACCAAGCCTAATGCATACTCAATTCCCCTTACAAATGAGTTACTGGACTATTTAAAAGCCACAAAAGTATTTACTACATTAGATATGTGGTAGAGTTACTACAATGTGTATATTTGGGATGGTAATAAGTGGAAAACCTTATTTTGAACTTGTTATGGTCAGTTTAAGTTCTTGGTAATGCAATTTGAACTGCACAATGTGCTAGTAGCATTCTAGAGAATGGTCAATGAACTGTTCTATGACCTGGTGGACATCTATGTGGTACTCTATCTTGATAACATCATCATTTTCATGGAGGACCCTTCTCAACATGATGTCTATATATACAAGGTCCTGTACTAGTTGCAGAAAGCAGATCTCTACCTTAAAACAGAGAAATGCAAGTTTCACACTACTGAGGTGGACTCCTTTGGCCTAAAAATTATGCCCAAGCATATTGAAATGGACCTTGTGAAGGTTACAGGAGTCATGGAGTGGCCAACACTATGGAATATATACTATATCAATCAGTTCTTAGAGTTTTGCAACTTTTATTGTCAATTTGTAAAGAATTATACAATGATTGTGCACCCACTGGAGAGGCTAAGAGGGAAGGATATGTTGTGGAGGTAGGAAGAGGTGGAGGAGGCAGCATTTATCAGGCTGAAGACTGTATTTGCAATAGCACTTGTGTTGGTGATGCTAAACATAAAGGCAGCATTTAAAGTAGAGATGGATGCCTCTAACTTTGCAGTGGGGGCAGTTCTGTTCCAGAGGGCAGATGATGGGGAGTAGTGTTCTGTGACATTCTTTTCAAAGGTGATACAGCCTGCAGAACAGAATTACAATGTTCATAACAAGAGGTTACTCTCTATAGTATAAGCTTTTGACATATGGCAGCCTTACCTGGAGGGGAACCCATCCTCTATGGAAGTGTTTTTAGATTATTGCAACCTTAAATACTTCATAACAGTGCAGAATTTGAACAAGCAACAGGCTTGCTAGAGTCTTTTTTTAAATTGTTTTCTTTTTTTATCCACTATAGGCCAGGTCATTTGAGTGCAGGCTCAGATGGACTGTTAAAGTGTCCAGATCATAAGGTACCAGCAGAACATTGGGATGATAGGGGAGAGCAAGTGCTGGGACAGAAGAGGGTGGTAAGGCAGGTGGTAGTGGCAAGGTTGGAGAGGCATAGAAAGTCCAAAGTTGTAAGGAGGGCAGCAGCAATACAGAAGATTGTGGTAGATGGCAAAATACTGAAGAAGATTAGGTTGGCTTTGCCTGATGACCCAAGGCTTATAGCACTATTCTATCTGGGTGGAACACTGGCATTGGTCAAGAAGAGGTTGAAGGAGTTCCAAGTGGATAGAGGGCTGATGCAGTTCTGAGAGTTGATATATGTGCCTGAGGATGATGAGGTGAAGCAACTGATTTTACAGTTGTACCATATTTCTATCTCAGCAGGACACCTTAGGCAAGTAAATAAATTGGCTTTGGTGACTTGTAACTATTACTAGCCAAGGATGTTGGAGTTTGTGTAGTGGTATGTGGAGGGGTGTGAGGTGTGTCAGAGAATCAAGCCATATCATCAAAAACTCCATAGGCCATTGCAACTACTGGAAGTACCAGATGGCCCTTGGCAATATATCTCAACTAACTACATTGGCCCACAACCAGTCTCATAGGAGTACAATGCTATTCAGGTGGTATATGATAAAGTGACAAAGAGAGTGCACTTCCTGGGGGCACACCCAATTGACAGTACTGTTGCAATGTGTGATATATTCATAGAGTAGGTGTGGTGTCTACATAGAACCCTAAAGAAGCTGGTATCAGACAGAGCATCTCAATTTGTAGCATACTATATGAAGTAGATGTGGGAAAGGTTGGGGATTAAGCAAGCATTGTCAACAGTGCATCATCCCTAAACAGATAGTCAGATAGAGTGAACAAATCAAGAATTAGAGATCTATTTGCAAGCATTTGTGGACTATTACCAAGATGACTGGGTTGATTGGCTACCATTTGCTAAGTTTGCATACAACAATCACACTAGTATGGCAATTAGGATGTCCCCCTTCTATATAGAATATGCTTACAATTCCACATTCTCTACCAATACCATCAACTTGCAGTCTGTGCCTAAGGCCAATGCTCACCTAGACCAAATCTGGCAAGTGCAGGGGAAGCTGAAAGCATTATTGGAGATGTCAGTAGAAAGGATAAAAAGGCTTCACAATATATAAATGGATAAGGTGCCAGACTATGTCATAGAGGATTGTGTTTACCTGGAATAAGCTGACCTTTACTCAAATAGGCTGAGCTATAAGTTGGATTATTGGTGTTTTGGCCCCTTTAGAATCTTACAAAAGATCTTGTGAACAGCTCACTGACTAGAGCTCCTGGATAGGTGGTCAATTCATAATGTTTTCCATGTCTCTTGTTTGATTCCAGCATAGAAGGATACAATTCTGAGGTGCCATCAGGAGCCACCACCTGCAGTGCAGTTGGAGACTAGAGAGGAGGTGGAGATTGAGTGGATTTTCAGGGAGAGAAAGATAAGAGGTGGAGTGGCAGAGTTTTTGGTGAGGTAGAAGGGCTACAATGAAAGTGAAGATGAATAGCTGAGGGAGTATGATATGCTGCATGTGCTGAAGGCCATTTAGAAGTTCAGTGTGAATGAAAGAGTGCATGAAAAATAGTGGCAGGGCAGGAGGCAGGGTTGATTGTACTGCAGAGCCTGGGCCCTTTTTTCTTCAGGCATCTATCTTACAAGAAGTGAGTGGATGTTATGTGACCATTGACACTAGAGTCAATTTTCTCTTAGTTAGCTTTCCTTAATTCAGTTCACTTTGTTTATAGCCTTTTGGTCATGACACCTTGTGAAGCACTGACAAGAGTCTAACAACACTGCTCTCTCTCTCCATGCTATGTTTTGACATGGCAAGATCTAACATTTCATGTGAAGCACTCTGCAATGCTCCACTGAACTCTGATTTGGACCTAGGCCCAAACACCTGATCTTTTATAGTCACCACAGTGCTTATTGAGGAAGGTGAATGTTAAAATTTTGATGTTCTGATCATAACTAGTGGCAGTAGACTTCTTTTCTGGAAGTTTGGCTTTTGCTTTGCAAACAAGTAAACACTCATTTGAATTTAAAAATGTAACATTTCCATTACAGCTTATGGTTCACACTCTATAACTCAAAACCAGTCAATTATATCTACAAAGTATGAAGTAAGGTGCTGCCTTACATAATTACAGCAATAGTAGTTATAGGTAGCATCATGTGATGCTACTGGAATATAATAATAATATATCTATACATTATATAGAAAATAATGTTCATAGTTAGGCAAGTAACAGGCATTCCATTACACCTCAGAAACCAGGGAGAAGTTCAGTTCAAAGATCCTAACACTGAATGTAACCCCTAAATCCAATAAGAGATCCTTGCCAAATATAATGCTGCACATAAAACTGAAAGTCAAATATATATCTCAACTACAAAGCATTCTGCTCCAACTGCTGATGTCAGAGACATTGCCAATGGCAAACTGCAATGTGAGGTAGAACCAGTTAGCAAGGAATTCCAGGCTGAGGTGACTCAACAAGATATATTCAACTATCTGAATAATAAAAAAGGATTTGCAATGTGAGATGGATTACTACAACAAGAAACATAGAACCTTACACCAAAAATGAAAAGAATGAGTGGGTTCTGAACTGTTGTTGGAGGAATTTACAGCCTCAATCCAACAGGTTGTCAAGGGCTCCTAGAAGAGAAACCTGGGTCTGACAAATATGTGGGTAAAGCATTCAAGGAAAGTAGCTACCAGAAGTGCCTTGGGGCATGCATCAAAACTGATGGAAGTGAAACTTTCACATGGAAGGGACAGTAGGTCGGAACCACCAAGTGATGATGATGAGAGTAGCTTGGAGTGAAACAACAGAGATTCACTCTCTTATCAGGATATCCAGGACTGAAGCCAAGAAGTTGGCCAAAGACATAAAAAATGGGTCCTTTGTGGACAAATTCATGGGATGCTTTGTGTAAGCTTTTGCTGATGCTATAGAGGAAAGGCTGATCAACAAGTATGGTGACTACAAGAATGCCACTAGGAATAGGGATAAAGATGATGAGTATGATTTGTCCGAAGTGTTATCAGTAGTGACAACCCTGATAGATAGATCATCTGAGAGAAGTCCTGGGGGAAAAATTCAAGAGAAGAAAGGGACTGCTCATGAGGCAGCAGAAAGATGAGGCAGCTGAGGATGGAGGTGTTTGGCAAGACTATTAAGTATATGATGCTTGAGACTCTTTAGAAGACAACTATGGACAGTAGGTGATTCTTCTTACATGTTGTTGGTAGTGATTTTAGATTTTCGCAACCTTCACTCTGGCCACTACTCCATTGGCCTTAGAAATCATACTTGGTAATGCCACTTACAGCTTTCAAAGCTGCAATCAAGGAGTATGAGGAAGGTGACCAAACGGACGACAATAGGGAGACAGCAATCTAAGTGCTAGTTTCGTTACTAGGTTTTTCCAGAATATCTGGACAAACTGAGTCAAAATGATTTTTGTCATTGAAATATAATATCCAAGTTGCTCTATAGATGAAATTGGGTAACTGGATTGTCGCGTGTGAGCTATATATTACAATGAAGCTACCGAGACATAAAATATGCATAATTATGGCTGGGGACTCGGGTGCTCAGTCGTGATCGTGCTATCCCGTGCTATCGTGAGCTAACATGGGGCTATAGAGTGCTATAGACCGGGTGCCAAAATACAGAGCTACCCGTGCTACCTGACTTGTAGTGTGCTATGGCGTAACTTGTTTTTTTTCCTAATGTTTCAGATCAATTTCTCATCCTATCGCTAACGATTTGACGACAGTCTTCAATACTGCTGGCCACTCTGTCGGTATAACGGCAAGTACAAGTTCATCCTCTTCTGGATGATCTGGAAGGCATTTGCGCTGTGACTCGGATAAGTGGACAGCTTTGAGATTCTTGTGGAATCCTAGGTTTCTATTTTTAGGGAATGTGAACCTCGACCTGTTACTACCGATTCACAGGTGCAAAAAGTAAGCGATTAAATTAAATATGTATTATCCATACACAGATTAATTTTTAGGGCTAAAATAGAACTGTGGCCGTATCCCTAATGCAATCTCGCGCATTCTCACGTCGACTTCACCACCAGCGGGGATGGTGCTATAGCTCGGTAATTGATCCAAGACTCCTTGAAGACCAAGATGAGGGCAATCGACTTGGACTTGCAACACGCCAGTGCGGGGGTTCATAACAACATCGCTGCGAGTATAGACCTTCAAATTGCTTAGCAGCTCATTGGAAGGACCAAAGCCCCCGTGTTCCTGTGCCCATCGATTGATAAAGTTGGACTGCCAGAATCGATTATGAACCCGCTCAAAGATATTGATTTTTTTTTCAATTGCATCAGTAGCTTTTGTGATCTCCCAAATTTCCTCGGCGTCGAACGGAGGAGATGGTCTTGACGCTTTGGATCCTAGCAAGGCATGGTGGATCTGCCAATGTACCACCAAATCGCCATATCGGCGTAGAGGTGAGGTGACACGTGTGTAACCTTCTCCTTCAGCAACGCCCAGGGGAATGTGGGCTTTGGGTTCGAGTGATCGACCCGACATAGGCGGAGCTTCCAATTTGTCAACAAGGAAATGACCGGGTATATAGCAATTCGGAGCCCGCATATCCAGAATCTCTTGCATATCAGCAGACGGGGAAAAGGTTGGGGGACCAGCAAAAAGCCTCGTGACTGGAAGATTGTGTTCTGTGCAGAAACGCGACGCGACGCAAGAAGCCAATTTCATCGCCTCAGCAACTAGAGCACGAGCCCCAGAGTCAATATCAGAAGCTTTCATGACACTGTATTCGAACGTCGGAAAGCCTCTAAAAGTCTTTGGCTCAGACACAGGACCGAAAATCTCGGGGGGAGGCCTAGCGATAGGCTCGAGGGACGCCTGATGTCTTGCAGTCAGAACGATCCCAGCTCTGTATCGTTTCGCTGACAGACTGTACGCCACTGTTTGAAGATCACGGAGGTCTTTGACATCAGAATCCGTCAGATTAGCCGGCTTGGGAACAGACTGAAGTTGACGGCCAAAGGGATACCAGGCAACATTCCTACATTGTCCCAGAAGCTCATTGACCTGCTCGTACGTGATTACTTTCACGTTGTTGATGAGGCCTGCCCTGACTTTGTAGTCCAGTAACTGACCCATGTTATCGAGTTTGCCGCTGAATGTGATCACTCTCAACGGTGATTCGCTTGTATCTCGACCAAGAGAGAGACCAAAGTTGGGATGCGTCATCAGACTGTCGGGAAAAAGTGGCCACGTGCGATGTTTGAAGTAAACCGTCGAGCCGCGAGTGAATGCCTCCTTAGCCAGTGCATGGGTACGGGGAATGAGAGAAGCGGGATCAGCGACATGAGCGTGCACCCAAACATGATCCGGTTCGGAAGGAATGCTCTCGATGGAAATGCCGTCGTCCAATTCATGTGCGCCAGCGTCATCAATGACGTAAACAGGTAAATCACCAAAGTCATGCCGCACGGATTCTAGCGGATCCGTTCGATGGAAGTCTTCAGGTCCTAGCGGAGTTTCCGTCCCCGAAGACGCCAACGATGCAAATCCCCTTGTAGCGACCGCCTCCTGCTGTTTGATCCAAGAAGAAGTTGGTTCGGGTTCAGTGTCGACCCCAAGAGCGGGATCATTGGAGACCGGATCTTGCCAAGGTGCTAGACCACCGACACCGATGAGTGTTTCGTGGATGTCGCTATCATTGGCAGGTTGTTCGGGATTTATCTGTTTTAGAATATAGCTGACGCCCAAAGAGTACGGATCTGATTGATTCGCACGAGCTTGTCGAAGTGAGTTGTGAAGGAATTTGAGTATGGTGCGGTCGATCTTGGTCCAGACATGAGTAGCAGGTCCGTAGGATGGCGCTTCTGCCCTAGACATATACTGTATCTGTTGGTTCTCGGAAATAAGTCGTCGAGCCTTTGCGGCAAAAGACTGTATCGGGCCATCTGGAACTCGCGTCCAGTCCTTGATTGTCCTGATATTATCCACGTGGGCTTGTGGACGAACGTGAATGATTTGATTGGTCTCATAGGTTTGGTCGGCCACGAAATATATAGGGTTGCCCATGATGTACTTGTGAAGGCCGAAAAGGGACATTGTGTCAGGTTGAATTGAAATTAAGCGGGAGATTTCGCGCAGATTCGTGGTATTCCAGGCATTTGGATCAGGAGATTTGACTTGTCGGTAAACATTTGAGCATTTCATCGATATGGTGTTATGCATGACCTCCGATTTACTTTCAATCTCCCGAAGGCGTCGTAGGATCTCAATTCTGGCATTTAGTTGAACTGATGACACAACCGTTTCGTCTGAGGAACACCTTTCGACAAGGTCCATTGGTAAGAAGTTGGGTATCGCGAACGGAATGTCATGCTGCCCAGGATACCAGATATCGCCTGTAGTCATGAGAACAATCATCCTTCTCCGCCTTGCAACATTTTTTATCCCAACGACGACGCCGTGACTGACAATAAGACTCCTGATTTCCCGAGTAAGCGTTGAATAGAGATAGTGGTGCTCAATCTTACCGCCTAGTTTCTACGAATGATCCAATAGGAACTATGGTGCTGGTTTCGTATTCATCAGG
>JABCKS010000232.1:0-27719 GCA_018851325.1 Termitomyces sp. DKA19 | reverse complement strand
CTGATCATTGATAGCATATAGCTATTGTTGAGCAGCTTATATAGCTCCTTCCCCCATTTGGAAGTAAACTTAGAATTCTGATTGCTTATGATTAAGCTAGGTAACCCATGTAGGCATACTATCTCCTTGAGATAGATCTATAACAGCTCTGATGCCTTCATTATTGTATTTATTGGAATAAGGTGGACTATACTGGTCATGTGGCAGATAACTACCTAGAGGTAGTTGAAGCCATGCAATTCAGGAAACAGTCCAACAAAGTCCATACCAATAGAGTTTTAAAGTTTCACTGGGACAGGAAGTGAATGTAACTTCCTTGCTGGTTTCTGGTTTGACATCTTTGAATGGTGACATACTTCATATGTCACACAGAATTGACTAGTTTCCTTGGCCATTTATGGCTACCAATATGATTGACACTCATATTTAAGTGTCATTTGGTATCTGAAGTGCCCAACAATATTATGGGCTTATTCCAGTATTATTGTGATTAATAATCTCTTATGAGGTATGCAAAGCACCTTTGCACCTTCAGCATTCACCATATAAATGAGCTTCTACTCAATGACAAAGCATGCATACTCCTTAGGTTTGTCAAGTATCTTGACAAAGAACATATCTTTTGAATATCCTTATCAGATATACACATGCAGTTGCACTTCTCCTAGGTCAACAACTCCAGGACTAGAATCAGACATTTCCAAGGCCTGTTCTACAGTCAAGTTTTTGTCATTGGGCAACAATTCTATTCCTAGATATGCAATAGCTAGTTATGTATCAGCCAGACCTCAAGTTTCAAGGTCTTGTATTTCTACTTGCTCTTTGAGCCAGTTGCTACAGTACAATTCACAAGCCTGCATAGCTCAAATCTCAATATGATGTTTCACTATTTTCTAGAACCAATGTAAGAGCAAGTCTTTGCTTTCAGGGTTGATTTACCTGTCTGCTTGGACAAAGTTATAGATGTTGTGAACATCCTTATGCATATCACTCTTGAAGTATTGCAACAAACAATTCATGACCTTATTCAACTCTCCTTTGACATATGTTATATCAAACTGATACTGCAACATATAGTCAATCTAGTAATGCTATTGTGGAGTCAAATGCACCTAAGTTTTGAAAAACTCTAAGGCCTTGTGATCTATAATAATATGGATCTTATAGCCTATCAATTTATCCTCCTATTTCAGGAGGGTTTCTAAAATAGTGAGTGTTTTTAACTTATGTACTACATAGTTTTGTTGTATAGTTGTGAACTTGTACAATATAAATCCTGCAGGTCTGCAGGTTTGTCAGGTCTTCCCTTGGCTCAATATGGCTTCTATGCCCATCTTTGATACATTGCAAATGAGCCATATTAGCTCATCAAGATGTGGGTTAATTAGCTAAATAATTGGTGTTTTGGTACAGATTTGCTTGATCATCTTGAAGCACTGCTGATGTAGCAGTTGCCAGTAGAATGGGGACCCATTCCAGGTCATAGCCATAAGAGAACTAGTATGAGTGGT
Organism: Termitomyces sp. DKA19; assembly: GCA_018851325.1. Classification (NCBI taxonomy): domain Eukaryota; kingdom Fungi; phylum Basidiomycota; class Agaricomycetes; order Agaricales; family Lyophyllaceae; genus Termitomyces; species Termitomyces sp. DKA19. The sequence continues at coordinate 26,208 of JABCKS010000232.1, read as the reverse complement.
CACATCTGGTATGAAATTATCTATATAGTTAACTAGTTCAATAAAACATTGGATATCATTGTAATTATATGACATCCATCACTCTTGAATACAGTCAAGTTTATCTGAGTCTGGGTGAATACCCTGCATGTCTATGATATACTCTAAGTAATGAATACTTTGTGCATACAATTTGCATTTCTTTTATTTAAGATATAAGCTCACTCTATATAGTTATTTAAATATGATGCATAAGTGTTGCTTGTGCTTCTTAATGAAGTCTGAAAATATAAATATATTATCTAAGTAGACATATATAAACTTTCTGATGACATCTCAGAATATTGAAGTCATTAACCTCTAAAATGTTGCTGGTGTATTACAATTGCCAATCTGCATAATGTTACTGACAAACATCTTTATCAAGGATGCAAACACAGTTTTAGAAATGTCTTGTATGCAGATGTATACTTGTTTACAAACATTGGTTAGGTTAATCTTTAACCTATACCTTATACCTTGCCTTTATAACATCCTCATAAATTACTTCCTGGTCAGGATGTGGCATCACATCCTTAATAGTATTGTCATTGTGCTATTGCATATACAACACAGTCCAAAGTGTTCCTGTAAGCTTGCTATTGACAACTTACAACATTCACAGACATAAATCTCACATTTACATCACAGCTGCAGCATACCTATATGATAGTTGTCTTAAAAGGATCTGTTTCTCACCTTTATTTACTATTCTAACTATTAGCAAATAAAGGTGAGTATATAGACAAATATACTTCTCTTGTATTCTAACTATTGGCAAATAAAGACTTTTTTATCCTATCCTGTCTGTTAGGGTTGCAGTGAGGCTGTTTACTAACAGCCTTTCACTTTTTTTTTGACATTGATAAATTTTTTTTCCAAACTGTCTTACAGTCATTGCCCACTGTCCATGCCCACTCCTGCAACCACTAGACAAGTGACAAAACTACAACAAATTTCTATATCCCTACTAGGTACACTTCCAGCTACTCCCTCATCTTCAAGCTCTCCTCCACTGAAAGAGGAGCTGAAAGAGGAGCCTTCTCCCACTGCTAGTGAAAATGAGACATTGGCCATACTACACTCAGCCCCATCATCCAGCTCCTCTGAGAGCTCTAGTGATTCCAAGTCCTTGTCATCCTCAGATGGCCTCAACCCTGAAATCAAAAAACTCAGTGCCTATTGCTTACTGCATACCATTGCTAATCAGAAACAATGCAACATGTCCTTGATACTCCCATTCCACATTGACACAAATGAACAATGTCCCCTTGCTAAAGTGAAGGTGGCAAAACTAAAAGACTGCTCTATGCTTACCAAGGGCCATATGGATGATAATCTGTTCCAACAGTGGTCCATTGTATGTCATAGATATAAGAAACACTTTGGAAAAAGGTCAAATGAGATTGTAGCCTTTATAGCTGATGGAATACTCAAACCTCACTTTGTGGCATAGTACCATACCAACCAATCTTGGATTGATGCCATGACACTTGATGAATATCTCAAGGAGTTTTAGAAGTTTGCATTACCCCAAAATTAGCAACCTAAGATGCAAGATTTGATCTTTGCCTCCTTCCAGAGAAATATGTCCTTTGCTAATTGGAGCATTTACATACAAAACCTCAATGCTTGACTCAAAAATATGGGATCTGAACACACCTTGACTGATCTTGCAATCAAGGCATACCTCAAATTATACATGCACTCTAATCTTCAAAGGAAGGTTAATGTAAGGAGGCTGAATGCCTCTCTGACACTTGCAGACTGGGTTGCCAAAGTTACCAAGCTGAATGAAGAGTTGACTGAAGACTAAGCATAGACCCAGGCAATAATAGATATCAGTAATGCTGAGTAAGCCATTAGGTGCAAGACATTAGCTGAAAGGATTTTAGAACCACCTTCCCACACCAACAGCACCTTCCTTATAACTTTGGGGACCACCGCCTCTTGTTCCAAACTATCAAAACTTACAGATGATGAGAAAAAATTACTTGCTGAGCATTAGAGCTGTATATGCTGCCATACCTTCTATTGCAACCACCCTGGGACTCCAGAAGCCTGCCTAATGAAGGCCACAAATTTATGACCTGAACTTAAGACCACCAAAACTCTGACATTGGCCATGGCCTTAGCAGCCAAACCAAAAACCATTGCAGGACTTGCATACATTGAACTAATCAGTGATGAAGAAGTCAGGGATGAAGATACAGATGACTCCTATATGTATGCAACCACATCTTCATTTCCTGATTCTCCATTATCTGCACCTCATATGATGGTCACATTGGAGGTGAAGGAACCAGCCATTTCTTCTTTTTCTCTCTCTATCTATGCAATTATTAATAATGAGTGCCTATCAACAGTTATTAGTGATGAGCTCACCAAGAAACTTAGATTACAATGATTTTGACTACCAAAAAGTAAGGACAACCTCACATTACTTACAGAAAACCCTTTGATATGCAATAAATACATTTGACTAGAGGTGACAGTGGGTAATGGAGCATGGAAATCCGGAGTTTTCAGGGCAAAAGTTAATGTTGGTCTCCCTATACTGTTAATATTAGGCATTCCATTTCTGTCTGCCAAGAAAATGGTTTTGGACATCAATAAGAACACAGCCTTGGACAAATGTACTGGTTTTGATATTATCAATGCCTCACCATCTCTCTCCCCTTCTCCTTCCTTACCAGTACCACAAATGCATACATGAGCTAAGGCAAGAGGTTATACAACCTATTATCAGTATGCACTATTCCTTCACCATGAAGATCATACTCACCCAAGCCAGATAATGGCCTTTATAAGGAAACAAATTGAGACTCTCTCTCTTGAAGAAGAGCTTCAATGGAAGGATGACAAGGTAAAGCAGTTATATACTGACTGCTTTCCTTCAGAGCTGCCAAAGATATTAGACAAGGTTCCTGACCATATTTATCACTGGATACAACTAAAAGATCCCTCACAGATTGTCAACTGTCAAGGATATGGGGCCCCAAAGAAGTTTCATGAACCTTGGAAGAAACTTCTGAAGGAGCATCTGACTGCTGGACAGTTATACCCATCCTTATCTGAGTCTACATTGCCAGCTTTCTGCATTCCCAAAAATTGTGATAGTGTACCTGACTTCACAGTTCTCCCACATTGGGTGAATGACTACCACCTACTCAACCAAAACACTATCCAGAACAATTTCCCTCTTCCACATATGGATGATATACTTGCAGATTGTAGCAAAGGAAAGATCTTTGGAAAAATCAACATAACAAATGCCTTTTTCCAAACAAGAGTACATCCTAATGATATACACCTGACAGCCATTCACACACCTTGGGGTCTATATAAATGGGTTGTGATGTCCATAGGTGGATGTAATGTACCCTCCACACATCAGCATTGGATGATGAATACTTTGTGTGAACTCATTGGTATTGTCTGCCATGTCTATCTTGATAACATCATAATTTAGTCTAAGACAATGGATGAGCATGAGGAGAACCTCTGGAAGGTCATGGTTGTACTCTGGAAGGCAAACCTTTTCTGCAATCTCAAGAAATCAGTACTGTTTGCATCCAAACTCCATTTCTTAGGCCATATTGTATTGAAAGATGGCATGCAAGCAGATCCTTAGAAGGTCAATAAGATTGCAGAATGGCCCACTCCTACTACTGCTACCAACATTTGAAGCTTCTTTGGCCTTGCCCAATACTTCTCCCCCTTTATACCAGATCTTGCAGAACATATGAACATTCTGATGCCTCTCACCAACAAGAAATGCAACAAGGAATTTCCTACTTGGACTAAGAAGCACCAGAAGATATTTGATGCAATATATCATATGGTTATGGATCTAGAGACACTGACAGTCATTGAATATGAGAACCCCTCAAAGAAAATCTTTGTAATAACTGATGCTAGTGATCATAAGACTGGGGCTATACTCAGTTTTGGCAAAACTTGGGAGATAGCATGCCCAGTAGCCTATGATTTATACCAACTTAACACCACACAATGCAATTACCCTACACATGAGAAGGAGTTATTGGCAATAGTGAAGGCACTCAAAAAATGGTGTACAAGTCTATTAGGAGTCCACTTCAAGGTCTATACAGATCACCATACCCTTGAGTATTTTCAATTACAAAAGCAGATGTCTTAGCAACAAGCCTGATGGGCTATTTTCCTGGCAAATTTTGACTTCAACATAATATATGTCCAGAGTAAGGAGAACTTTGCTACAGACTCACTATCTCAGATACTTGTGGCATCACTTACTGCAGGATTAGCAGCATGTGCTCTTGCCTATACTCAATGTTCCCTAAAGACATGCCTTGTGGCTAAAGGTGTCCTTAAGATTAGAACAGACAAATAGCTACTTAAGGAGATTGTAACAGGTTATGAAGATGATGCATTTGCACAATAAGTATGCAATAGGATCAAGAAGGGCAGCATTATGGGCATTCAACTCTCAAATAGTCTATTGTACCTTGGCAAGTGTCTATTGGTTCTTAGCAACACTTACATATGTGAACTACTGTATAGTCTAGTTTATGACATGTTTGGACATTTTAGCTTTGACAAGAGCTATGCAGCCTTACAGAACTCTTACTACTGGCCCCACATGAGATGAGACCTTGAGAAGACATACATTCTATCTTGTGTTCCCTGCCAATGCAATAAGGACTGCACTACCAAGCCTACAGGCCCTTTGCATCCCTTACTAGTCCCTGATAATAGATTCTCTATGGTTGGAATCAATTTCATTGGCCCCTTACTAGAGGAGGGTGGCAAGGATATGATAATAATGATGATAGACCTACTAGAAGCTGAGATCAGACTTGCAAGTACACACTCAAGGGACTCAGCAGCCAACATTGCACTTGTTCTCTTTAATAAATGGTACTGCAAGAATGGTCTAATGACCCAGATTGTTTCTGATAGGGATAAGCTTTTTGTAGCAGAAATTTGGAAGGAATTACATAAACTAACTGAGGTCAAATTGAAGATGTCAACCTCATATCACTCTGAGATGGATGGTGACAGTAAGTAGATGAACAAGACAATAGTTCAGGCCATCCAATACCTCATTGACTGGGACTAAAAAGGCTGGCTAGCAATACTTCCCCATATTTGATTTGCTATTATGAACATGGTCAATTCCTTGATGGGTTTTTGCCATTCTAGCTGAAGACAGGATGTTCACCATACATCATTCCCCCCTTAGTACCATTACCTGCAAGGGCTTTAAAGGACAAGAAGAAGGCACATGACATTATTAATAAACTACAAAAGGATGTACAAGAAGCTCAAGATAACCTCCTTGCTACAAAGGTCCAATAAGTCTACCATACTAACAAAGAGTAAGCTAAAGAGGAGGTCTACAACATTGGGGATTTTGTGATGCCTGCAACTAAGTATCACTGACAGGACTATGTATACAAAGGTGAGAAATATGTAGCTAAGTTCATGCCTTAAAACAATGGACCATATAAAGTAGTAGTGGCTTTCCCAGAGTGTTCAGAGTACACCCTATGACTACTAAGTGACAAGAAATACACCTTTTCTGCATTCCATGCCAGCCTAATGAGGCATCACATTGCTAATGATCCTGCCCTGTTCCCCAACAGGGAATATACCCATCCTGGTTTTGTAATAATGGAAGACAGGGCTACTGACCACCAAGTCATTGACAAAATAATTGATGAATGCAGGCATGGCTGTAGCTATCAATACTTTGTATGTTGGGTTGAATTCCCCCCAAAGCATAACAAATGGTTGCCCCATTTGGAGTTGGAGGAATGCAAGGCTTTGGACATATGGGAGGCCTGGAATGTAGGTGGAGGATGATATGGCAGTAGGTTTTTTTTTCAGAAGAAGGAGTGGTGTAAGCTTACTGTTGACAACTTACAACATTTACAGATACAAATCTCACATTTGCATCACAGCTGCAGTATATCCATATAATAGTTGTCTTAAAAGGATTCATTTCTCACCTTTGTTTGCTATTCTAACTACTGGTAAACAAAGGTGAGTACTTCTCTTGTATTCTAACTACTAGCAAACAAAGACTTTTTTATTCTGTCTGTTAAGGTCACAGTGAGGCTGTTTACCAACAGCCTTTTAGTTTCATTTTTCTTGGGAATACACAACAAGGGTGTAACTTGTATTGCTAGCTATCTCCCACTACTTGGCATTGATATAGCAATTTGTTTTGTTACAAAGCTATTCCTATAGTGCTTGTGGACAGCAAGGCAAGTAATACTTGTACTGCTTGGTATCATCTATAAGATTAATCTCATGGTTCACTTTCCTCTATTGAGGAAGCTCTTCCTTTATCCTATTGATAATATCCATAAATTCCTGTTGCCATTACTAGTGCAATTATGGGATGTCATTGTCTAAAAGACCATGAGCCTTCACTTTCTCTTTTTCTACACACTTCTGGCACAGTTTACCTGTAAACTCAGACTATTCTTTAAGTGTATATAAGTGCACTTCTCCAGAACCCTAGTGACATCTTTAAGAAAGCCTTACTGACTTTTACTATGGACAAGCCTTACTGACTTTTACTATAGACACACCTCAGTTTTTGCTAGGATCTAATACTAGTACCATTAAAGGACTTATACCAGACTAGGCCAAAGTTTTATCAGTCAACCCAGTTAAGGTATACATTGAGTCACTACCTCCTAGGGAGGAACCAATGGTGTTAACAGTTGCCAAGGATTTCTAATTGCTAAGGTTCATATAATGCTAATTGATAATTATAAAGAAATAGAGTATATTATAGATAGTAGGTCTCAGATTATCTCTATATTAGTAGAAATTGCTAATGACTTTGGCTTATTCTACAACTCTGGTATTATTTTGAACATGCAAAGTGCTAATAGCACACTTGATTGATTGCTAAGACTGGCTAGGAATATATTTTGTACTATTGGTAACTTAACTCTCTACCTTCAGATTTATATACTATGGTCCCACTACAATATTGGCTTTCTCACTAGTGATAAACTTAATGTATTCATCAATTTTGTTGCTAAGCAAAAAAAAGGTTTTGCTTGGGAAGATTCAGAATGAGGAAGCTTTTGCCCCAACTTCTTTCCTCTAGTCAGAATACTAACTATCCCCCATATCTTTTAGATTCAGCACAATTGCTCTATTCTCCCAGGCCTTGAGAAAGAAATATGTGAGATAATTCATAAAAAGATTAAGACTGGCATCTATAAACTCTCAAATTCAGCTTACCAATCATATTGGTTCTAGGTCCTTAAGAAGAATGGTAAGCTTCAGATTGTGCACAGTCTAGAGCTGCTAAACCATATCACCATTTATTATTCTAGAGTTTCCTCTTTCTCAGATCATATCACTGAATCTTTTACTGAACATATTTGTGGTGCTACACTAGACCTTTTTATTAGTTATGCTAAGTTACTAATTGACCTAGCCTCACATGACTTAACAATATTCCAGAACTGTTTAGTGCACTTTGCTTAGTAACCTTACTAATGGGTTAGACTAACTCTGTACCAATCTTTCACAATGATGTGTTATCTTCATTCTATAGCCCAAGATCCTCCACAATGTACTCAGCTTCATCAACAATGTGAGTGCTAAGGGACTCAAAGACTGAAAGCTTATTAATAGTATTCCTACTAAGCATCTCAGCTAACCCAAACACTTGCTTAGTGCTTTGAGAGTTCTTTGAACTCCTTAACTAGATCCTTTAGCAAATAAAGTATTATGGTAGTATATTTTCAGGTCACAAGCTAGTTCTATGTGCCTTTATATTGAAGATCTTGATATATATTTGTACTCCTAGCAGTTGAATACCAGATGAAAGTTGCTTAGCTCTGCTTAAGTGCTGAAACCCTTACAAGTTGCTATCAGAAGTTAGAGCATTTTTAGAAATGGTTGGTGTCTTTAGGATTTTTATTAAGAATTTTGCTCATTATGCTAATAACTTAACAAAACTTATATGTACCAGAATTTCTTTTGAGTTTAGTCCAGACTAAGTTAATGCCTAACAAGACCTTGTTAAGGCCCTCTAAGATACTAAGCCCCTAGTTCCTATTGACTATGAATTGTCTGACTCAGTTATCTTAGTAGTTGATACATTATACATTGCTATAGGCTACTACCTTTGCTAGTGCTATAGTGACAACTGCAAAGAATGTTGCTATAATTATTTTGGGTCCATTGTGCTTAACAACAGGATATTACAATTCAGTTAGCCTAAACTCAAGCTCTATAGTCTTTACTATACCTTTTAGGCCTTACAAATATACTTTACTAAATTTAGAAACCTAATCATTAAAGTTGATGCTTGTTATATTAAGGGTATACTTCAGTACCCTGACATTCAGCCTTCTGCTAGCATAAATCATTGAATCATAGCAATCCTAATATTCCACTTCAAGCTTGTATATGTCAAAGGTACTTTCCATGGCCTAGATAGACTTTTGTGACAACTGCTACAGTTTAGCAACCTCCTTCCAGACAATAGTAACAACTCAATATATGAGGATTAGATTGATTAACTCTATGGCTTCATTCACCAAGTTCAGCTCCCTCTCCCTCTATTTCACCATATTTTTTTTAGCCTCATGATTATTACCTTTGGTCTTTGAGTTCTAGTCTTTAGTAATATTCATTAGTGACACTTTTAATACAGCCACTCTACACCTAGCAATTAGTAACAACTTCTTGCCTTTATATGATGCTACCATGACTTATAGCAATATCCCTCATACTACTAAGGCCATTGCTAGTAATGCTCATATCTTATTGATCTAAAAGTAGCTTAGTAACTTAGTTAAGCCTGATAACCTTAGTAACAATACCTTTGCTACCTTTATTTGCTATGTCATTATGTTTTTCATTGTAGATGGTAAACTTTGGTGACAGAATAGAGATAGAGCCCATAAGTTACTCATTTCTACTGACTGCCATTTATATATCCTATGAACTATGCATGATGACTTAGACTATAGAGGACTTTTTGCTACCTGCTCAGCCTTACTAGAATGCTTTTAGTGGCTACAAGTTAGTGCTGACATTGTTTGGTATATTCATACTTACCACATTTGCTAAGTTTACCAAATAACTAAAGTACTTATCCTGCCAACTGTCACTATACCCACACCCTTATTTAGCAAAATATATATTGACATGATATTTATATCTCCCTCTAATAAGTTTAAGTATATCATTTAAGGATGTTATTTACTAACACATTACTCTAAGTTTTGTATGCTTGCTAGAGAGAATAGTGATGCTATTATTAAGTGGTTGTATGAAGATGTTATTTATCACTGGAAAGCTCTTAGCAAAATTATTACAATAAGCATGCTAATGGGATAGTGGAGCAACCTTATTTTGACATTTGTCAGACTCTCTTCAAAGTTGTCAATGGCAATCAATCTAGATAAAGTATTACTTGTTATTCAGTCTTTTAGTCAAAACATATTACAGTTTGCAAGCAAATAGGTTGTTTCTTCTATTATGCTGTCACAGGTACTCACTCCCTTCTCTTAACAGACATAGTTGAAGCAACATACCTATAACCACTGCTGAACTCTCTTGTGTTCTTTACTGATCTTATAACTTATTGAGTAATTGATCTATAATGTCATCAAGAAGTAAGCAACTATATAAAACTATCTTTAACACTCATCACTTAGCCACTATTTGTTTTGAAGTAGAATATGCTGCTAGAATTTGTGACTACAACTTTCTGATTGGCAATCCTATATTAATGAGGGACACTAGGATTGAGATCATCTATAACAAAAAGATGAGACCTCATTACTTAGGCCTTTTAATGGTGATATCTTGTAACTATAGAGGCACTTACATTCTTTATAAGCTAAATAGTTCTATTTTATATTACCCAGTAGCTGTTTTTTGCTTAGTCCCTTATTTTGCTAGAAAATGCATATCTGTGTCTAGTGATGCTTTTAACATTGACACTTTTCACCTATGTAAACTTGAATAAATTGATCTTATGGACAATAATAATACTAGCAATGTCACTAATGAAAGTGACAACTAAAAACCATTCACTAAGCCTTAGCAACTTTCCTTTTACCTTTTTGTTTCACTTATATATTTACTATATAGTTAAAAAAACTGTCATATACAATACAAAAATATTAAATCCTTCATCCTATCTATCTCATATCACTCTGCTCATTTAAACATCTTACAGACATTTATATCTTAATATTTTTCACTATGATGCTTCACTTAGTAATTTGTCACTAGCAATCAGCATGCCTTTAGAGTTTTTCATGCTGTGATGATCTACTGAGCATTTTTCCTTTTGTTACTAGTGCTAAGTAACTATTGCTAGTATATAGTAATTATTCTGTCTTTGTCCTTTTTCTTTAATTCTAGATCCTATACATTATTTTTAGTTTCTTATCTTTTCTTTGCTTCTTATTTCTCTCATAACTTCTGTTCACTATGTTATATTTTAAAGGCTTCTTGAAGACTAGTCTACAACAAGATATACAAGTTATAAAGCCCTTTAAGAGGACTAATCTGTGATTTTGACAAGATAAAAATAAAAAAAAGAAACATGAGCAAGAAATAGCATTTGCTAGGCATTAAGGTCAATATTATTACTAGGCATATCTTCTGCCACCATCACTTCTTCTTCAATGATCTAGTTTTCTTCTTGCCAGACTACAAAAGCCTGACAATCCCACTAGTATCCCTCCAATGTTACAACTAAGTGTTTAGTGACAGAATAATAAGCCTTTACATTGAGCAATTCTAATCTAGCAATGTTAAATTCTTACTAGAAGTGTTGCTTGAGGCCAGCTATATAATCTTGATAGTTCTGAAGTAGGAAGGCTGACATCAGAAATTCTAGTAAAATTAGATCTTTCTCCAACCATTTTAGCTTATCATTGCCAATTTTACAAAGGGAAGAGGAGGTGTGTAAGATTTAGCAATAAAGTTAGCAAAGATTTTTAATATTTAGAAAAACTTACTAGAAGAAATATAGCTTTCACCTCTTCTTCTTTAATTTTCTGCTTCTTGGATGTCTCTTTCATAACTACCTTGACCTTCTTTTACCCTAACTTCTTCAAAGATTTGCCAGCATCCTAGACAATTGTTATTAAGGAAGTTGTTTTTCTCATCTCTTCATCTGCTATATTTAGTTTCTCCCTCACTAAGTCTTGGATACTTAGTAAGGGTCAGAGGTTCCTTGTCACTATCATTATTTCTACTGTCACTAACACTCATGTCACTAACAATATAAGTCATGCTTTTTAGAGGCCATTTGCCTCTAATAACTTTACCCTTTACTATTATCCTATTTTGCTCTGTTAGCAGATTTAAACTCAAATACTTAATCTGTATTGGTCTACTGGCAGCTACTAATTCCCTTTAGTCTCTTACAAACTCTTAGACCTATTGCACTAAAGCAGCCCTTATTGCTATCTTAGTAACAAACTTGCCACCTCAACTCCTTGACAATTAACTATAGTAAGAACAGCTCTTGAGTTATTGTAGGAATAGCAGGGGTAAGTACTAGTAGAATACTAGCAACTTTTAGAATTATTCTCAGATTAGCAATAATTATACTAAAAGATTTAGTAAAAGTCTAATAATATCCAAGTTATAGTATACTACTTTCTGTTTGGCCTTGAATTTCTGACACTCTATAAGTGACACTGTTGTCTTTTCTTTAGCCTTTACTAACATCACACTAGCATTCATACTGCTATTTATAATAGTAGAGACTTTTTGTCAGTAAAGAAGTCCCACTAGCTCTTTGTCTATAAAAGAGTCTTGAATTAGTTCCTATGATAAATTAGTAGTAGTCACTAAGTACTGCAACTAAATAGAAACTTACCTCAAAATCTTCTTTATCCTCCTTTCTGGCCTTTCCTTTTCTTTTTCCTTTGAGAGTTTTAATTTATTATAGTAATATCATTGACTCTTTAGTGATAGCCATTAACTGTATGTTTAAGGGTAGATGGACTAATATCTCCAACATTTTCATGACCCTTGCTATAGTTTGCCCCTATTATTATTATCAGTTTGTGTGGAGGATGTTGGAAGAAAAACTGATTGTTAAAAGACAGTTTATCAAATAATTAAAAGTATCTTAGTAATGTTGCTAATCTAAATGACTCTGCTACCACTTACTATCATGCCACTTTTCAAATTCTTCAAAAGGTACTTTAATAAAAGAAGAGGAAGAGTCTAGCAAAATCATTAATACTGTTGCTATAAGAAAGAAAAGTAAAATTTACTTATAAAATGTTTGTTAAACTCTTACATCTAGTCCTCCCCTTTATACTTGCTGACATTTCTTGTTAATAACTATTAGCTCTGTCTATTCTAAACTATTGTCAGTAGTTTCAAACTATTACAACTAGATCTTGATTATAGCAGTTGTTATTAACTTAGGATCTGACACTAAGGAAGTATATACAATAAAGAAAAGATGGTTAATACAATTAAGAAAAGTTTGAGTTATATCATATTTCTTGATTTGACCAGTAAAAAAGCAGGCTATAGCAATTGGGGGGAAATTAGTATATGAGGAAAGGATAAAAAAAAAAGAGAGCTTGGAGAATAGGTTGAAGTCCAGCTAAGTACTAATCTTTTTATGCATTTAATCCTTTTTATATGTAGACTATACAAATAATTATAAGACCTTATTGACTGAAGACAGTCAAGATTTCAGTCTAAAGGAGAATGATAAAACCTATCTATTACTGAGTACTATTAACAATATCTCTACCAATTTTATTTCTATAGCACATGACTTGAAAATATAGCATAAGTAGTCTAGACCTAAAGTTTAAAACAAAGTAGTCTTTTATATAAGATCTTAGCAAATTATAAGTTTCATTATGTAGAGTCTAGCCTTAAGATCTAAAATGATTAAACTGAGAATTCCTTTAGTAATAATTGTGATAATTATTAGCAATAATTCTTAGTAACACTAGTACTTTGCTTTAAAAAGATAAAATTTCATAGATACATAACTTCTTAGACTTCTGGATTTTTCTTCTTAATTATAAATATACCTAAATAACATATATAATTTAAATACTGATATATAATATACTTGTTTATATTTTCATTTGATGTTTATTTATTTTCCATTTGACACATTTTATATATATATTTCTAATATTGTGTACTTATAGTTGATTATTATTTAAACATTAGTATAAAATTTTGAGATATCTTAACAGACATCATTACTTTTAGCAATTAATTTTCTATTTTACATATATTATTTACAACAGTATAAATACTCTTTGTATACACTTAGTTTAATATAAAAAAGAAATGTTTTAGCTTATCACTGTTTACTGCAGCCTTGAAGTACTCTGTTCATTATTTTCTTCAGTTTTAAACCTCATTTTAGTCTTTTTTAACATCATTAATAGTTTAACAGTAAGCTTTAATGGACTTATTCTTACTTTAATGTAGTATTAAGTATAGATGCTTTATAGTATTATAGTGTCTTAGTAGTACTAGTAACTATGGCTAATAACTAGTTTTAATATTTGTTTTTCAACTTTCATTTGTTTTAACTTATATTTTTGTCTCTATTTTTTTTATTACTAAGCTCTTACAGATCTTAGTGACTTCTCTTAGTAATTTTTTATTTAGTAATTTATTGCTCTTTGACTTCCTTTTTACTTTTTTATCATATCTTAATAATGTTCACTTACTTTACTAACTTTTTCACTTTCTATTGTTTAATTTTCATTCATTCTTTATAGCTTTTCTCTTTTATTCACTTAGTAATTACTTTGTCTTTATTCTTTTTTCCTTCTTATTCTTTAGTAACTTAGATATCTTTTATTAGTATCTAGCAACTTAAGCTAGCATTAGTAATTACTTTTATTTACACTTTTTTCATTATTATTTTATAATTTCTATTTTCTAAAATGTTTACCAACTTTTCCTTACATACACTCTTTCTACTGCCAGTTACTTTATCTAGTTGCTAGTGTTTTTATAGGTTGTTCCTTTTAGTTTTCTATATAGCAGTTAAGTAGCATAGAAATACATTAACTTTCACTTTTTATTTTTAATTATTATGGATTGCTAAAGTGTTACTAAATTTTGATAAGCTAAATTAAGTTTTTGCTATGTTATAAAAAATATAGTAAGCTACATATTTCTTTTTTGAAGTACTAAAGAAACTCTCTTAGATAACTTTATTCTATTTTGAAGTAAAAGTGTTTTTATAGAGTAACATATAAGTATAGTAAGTAACTTGATTATTCTTTATATTAACAATTATTAGTATTATTAGAAGAAAAAGATTTAGAATATTAGTAGAATAAAAAGTATTAATAAAGGAAGTAAAGACAAAATAAATATTAAAAAAGAAGAGTAAAAGTAAATAGTAATAAAGATATACTAAAAAAAGCTTTCAATAAAAGTTTTTAGAAAATTGTCAAATATTTCACTAATATTTAAGAGGTTTCTAGTAGCTTCTAATTTATTAATAAGAGGTTAAATAGATAATGAATAAGAGTAATATAAGTTAGAAAAAATCAATAAATGTATTTAAAGTAATCTATAAACAATGTTTTATTTGTACTTCAATTTCTAATGAAATGATTACTAAATATCCTTGTAGTGAGCTTCAAAATAATATACCCATATATTGCTTAGCTACTATATAAGAAAAAGATCTAAAACACAACAATTAGATAAACTAATTAGAAACAATAAAAATAAATATATAAAGACAAATTAGTAACTATTCTAAAAAACAAGAACAAATGGAAATAATATAAAAAGGATAAGTGTAGAAAAGTTGCTATTACTAGTCTAAATTACTAGTTAGTAATAAAAAATTGCTAAATTATAAAAAGATAAGAAAAAGAAAAAAATAAAAATAGAAAGATTACTAATAAAAATTATTAAGAAGAAAATAAATTATTAAAAGATCAAATTTAAGTAAATTAAAGAGGATTAATAAAGATATAGAATAAAAGATTATTAAAACAAGAAAAGAAAAAAAGGAAAAGAGTAAAAATAAATAAAGCACTAAAAAACAAGAATGATAAAAAATAAATTGCTAAAGTTAATAAAAGCTTAATGACAAACAAGAAATTAAGAAACAAAGGATAAAGTAAAGTCTATAAGAAAGAAACAAAAATACAATAGTAATTATTAACTATAATTATTAATATCATTTAGATAAAAAAACATTAAAGAATATTTACAAATAGTACCTATACTATGACAAAACTAAGTTGCTAAAGCTTGTTATTAAATGATTAACAATAATAAAGATGAATAAAAGAAAAATTTAATACCTAGTAACAAAAGATTACTTCTTTATTGTTAGACTTAATATATATAAAGATTATTTATACTATTTATAAATATAGTGTTTTAAAAAAAGAAGTAGTTAATGTTATATTTGTTAGTATTACAATAAAAAAAGTATTTGTCAAACTGTTCTGAATATATATTAAGTGTCAGTATAGTTACTAAAAGTTAAAAATATATATATGTAATGTTAAGAAAATATACATAATAAGTATCAAAAAAATATATATATCAAACATTAAAGTCTATGTAATGTAGATGTCTATTATATATATTTATAAGCATTTCAAAAAGATAAAAAGAAAGAAAGATAAAAAATAGTCATATATTTTTCAGTAAATATATCAAAAAAAGTGAAGTATCAATATTACTAAATAATATTATTAGTAATTATTACTAAAACTAAAGTTTCAACCATGTCTTCCTAGACCTAAAGGCTAAACTTTACATGATAGAGTTTATGATCTATAAATTTAATGTTTGCTAAAATTTTATATAAATAGTTTCATTATTTCAGATCTAAAAGTAAGACCATATATAATAGGTTATATAGTTTGTGTATAATCTATAAAAATAGAATTAAGAAAATATAAAATTCTCTATTGTAGCTAAGTCAGGTGCTACATAAGATAAAATAGTCAGAAATGTTAATAATAGTACTTAATAATAAATGATCTTATTAAGAGGTAAAATAAAATCTCTAATAGTTCAAAAAAACTCTTATCCTGTTGTAAGAATATCTTTAGAGGTTGTAGCTTAGTCATATAACTGGAAAAGGGAGATTCAAAGTAGAATCAATATTTATAAGAAGTTCTAAAGATCTAGCTACTCATTTGGCAAAAAAAGATTTAAAAAGAACAAATTTAAAGATTTTCAATGCTAGTATTTAAAAATTTACTCTAGAGCTTCTAGGAAAAAACTTGACAACCAAGTTCAGAGTCTAATTCCAAAATAGAAGCTCATTATAATTAGCCTTGATCTTCAGCCTCTAGAAGTATGACCACATCAAAGTAGTACTATCAGATAATTTTAAATTGAAAGTACTTGTTACTAAAAGATAGAAAGATAGAGATGGAAAATTAACTTAGAATAGAAAAAATAAAAATAAAATGTAGCATAAACAGCCCTCTAATAACTTTGTAGTAACTGTGAGTAATATTATAAAAAAGTGATTTAAAGACAAAAATGACTAAAACTTATTTAACCTAGAAACTCATTGTATTATAATTAAGTAGTAATTAGATTGGAAGATTAGCAAAAATAAAGAAACTATTCCTTATTGTTATAATCCATAAAACAAGATTTAGTGAGACTAAATATAGAAGAAATGATTTTATTAAACTATACCTAGTGAAATTAATATCAGGACTAAATATAGTCAGTTATATATAATGTATAATAATAAGTGTATACTTATTTTCAGTCTGGTAAAAATAACTGAGAATACTATTTAAAAATGTCAAATATATATATTAATATACAAACAATATTTCATTGTTTACAGTGTAGTGGCAGCAAGTATCTACCTATACACAAAGAGTGTTTAGTGGTGTATCATAAATGTCTATAGTAGTATCATCATCACTTAATATAACAGTCAAAGTTTAACACTTGTTGGTTTAAAAAGCATGTAGATGAAGAAAATAGGTATTGATGTAAACATATATATGCATGATTTTATCTAATTATCCACATCCCTTATAATAATCTTACCTAGAGATTTTGTAAATCACCATTTGTCATATATACTTATATAAAGGCCTATCTCTCATTTATCCTTCTTATCAATTCTTAAGATCCTGTCAAAAGAGATGACTACTGTTATATTTATTCTTAAGCTTCCTAAGCTGTAATTACCTCTTAAGAGCTACTCAGTTAAATTATATACTCATTGTCTAATTATACCTTATAGATTAATATCAGAAGACCACTCATTTCCATGAGTATCTAACTTTATTCTGGGCTTAGTCCAATGTTGTAGACATATCTAGCCACCTGACTGACTGTTTGGCTATTCCAATTGCCCTTTATTTTGTATTAGTTGCCCATGCAAGTCATATAACAAGACTATTACTCATTATTAATTATTATTAGTTATTCTTCTTTACATACTGTAGGCCAATGATCCATTTAGTATTATTCATCATTACTAGCAATGTAGTATATAAGGTGGTCTACAAGATAGAATATTTTTAGACTAAACAATAACAGTATTTACTTGAGCTATCTATTGAACCAACTGTAAATGTATTCTATGCTATATTTGACTCTTAGCTTGTCTTCCTCCTTACTCTCAGCCTCTTGCTTGCTCTTTGCCCACTTCATTACTTACTTGCTGCCTACTCATTGCCTTGTGGTCTGGTTACAGCTTGGTGTAGTGATTCTATGAGTCAGTATTGCTCTTACAAGTTGTTTAATCTCCTATGTCATTTGTTCTTTTAGTATACAGTATCTCTTTTACCCTCTATAATATTTTCATCTCAAACATCTCCTACTTCCTTAATAGCTATACCTATATCAGTGCCTTCTGCCCCACCTTTCTATCTTCCTCCCAGCACTCTGCCTGTTCCTGGAATAAGACCTGCTACAACTTTAGTGTGGACTATGAACTAGTGGTCTACTTTTCAATAGATGCAACTGATGCTTTCTACTATAGAGAGCAGACTAGTTGCCTTGAAAAGTGGATATGTTGTCACTACTACCAACACTACTCCATGTAGCAATACTTTAGCTCTGGCAAAGTCTGCTATCTTTTCCTTATTGAAAAAACCCACTACTATACTTACTTCTTGTATCTTTCAATGTGTAGTGTGAGCTACCTCTAACACTCCCCTTATTATGTCTATAGCTTAGGACCTGCCTCCTACAAACAACCAAGTCCAGCATTATAAATGTACACTTGAGCTTCCTGACTTTCTTGTAGTACATATTGTCAAGCATTAGGGACAGAGCTTTAAACAAGTCTACAACATCTCCAGCTCTTATCTGGCCACCTTTATAGTTGGCCTAGGTAATAGAGTCTACTGGTTTGTCTCTATCTGGGGCATTAATTAGCAGATTGGTAAGGCCCTTTTGTTCATTGAAAAGCACATTGCTAAGTAGCATATATATATATTACAGAAGCAGCAATCAAATAAAGCTGCACCAACTGTTGCTAACCTAGCTCCTTCTAGAAATTCCATTTTATTCATTCCAGAACCTTCTATCTAATAGTCTGAGACCACCTTCTCTATATTTATCCCTTCAGCTTCCTACTCCTGGAGTATCCCAATGCCCTCCACAGCCTTTGCTTTACTAATGAACCTCTCTATATCAATGCTTGATCTGTCACCCCCCATAGTCATTAACTATGCCTTCAGACATTACCAAGGTACCTCTATGCAGTATGGTAATAATACTGCTTGTTGTTTGCATCTGGCTAGAAGTTGTTAAATACTGTTTGCTGAGGAAATGAATCTTGAGGGAAAGGTAATGTCAGGGGACCACTTATTTCCATAAATATCCAATGTTAAAACTCTAATCTGTAATACCTGTAACAATATCATGAGTACAGTTCTCAGTTACATACAAATGACTGATATTGGCATCTGACATACCTGTAATAATATTGTGAGTATAGTCTAATAGGTACAGAATTAGTAAGTAGTCTAAATGTATATGCAGCAGTTGAACTCACCCTTAGTCATATATAAATAACTGAGGGCATTGTATAGTAAGTAGTGGTATATATATGTGCACATATCAGGGTCAATATGTGTGAATGAACAATGGAAGAAATAAGTGAAAGAGAGTCTGTGGCCACTGGCTAGACAAAGCACACAAGGTTGATGGTGGCAACAATGGGGTTCCAACACTCCTCCTCACTAGAAACCTTGCTCTTCTTTATATAGAATCAAAGTGTTGATTGAAGATCTAGTAAAGTATAAAGTCAGATGAACAGTGGGACAACAAGTGCTTTAGTAAATAAGTTAGCAATGTTGTGTTTTGTGTTGATGTATTGAATATATATGTCTTTGGATTGTACATGTTCACATAAAAAGTAATACTCAATATTAACATATTTAATACATGCATGTAGAGTGGGATCTTTAAAGAGATTAATTGCAGAATTGTTGTCACATAGTATTGAAGTCAAACTTGATACAGCCTCTCTGTGACCAATGTCTCTGAGGAGCACTCACAACTACATACACTTCTGTGCACTCTCAAATGCTACCATGTATTTGGCCTTATATAATGAAGCTACAACAGTTTTTGCTTTCTTACAGCCCATAAGATTATTCTAGACCCAGAGCTCCATGCATATCCACCTATACTGCATCTTGTATTAAGGCAGTTTGCCTAATTAGAGTCTGTGAAGCCAATAAGGTTAACAGGGTTGCCCTTACCTTTAAAAGTAAGCTTGAGGTCATAAGTCCCCTTCAAGTATTAGATGAGTTGTATTTCTGCATTTCAGTGGATTGTAGCATAACTATCAATAAACTGCATGAGCTGTTGGATGGCATATGTAATGTTAGAGCAGGTGGAGATGGTAATGTAGAGCAGGCAACTAACTAGAGATTGGTATGGAGTATGCTGGAGAGCTAGTTGTTCTTTATGAGATAAAGATGAGTGATCAACTCTACAAAGTTTTAGGCCTGGATCCATAGATAAGAAGAATGATGTCATATCATTTTGGCCAAATTGTGAGATAATCTTATCTATCAATACTATTTGAGATAGTTGCACTAAATAGTTGTCACAATCTCACTTGACTGCTATTCTAACAACAAATTTAGGTATACCAAGGTTAGTGATGGTCCAAATAGTGTGCATTTAGTTCTTGAAATGATCATTCTCAGCTTTACTGCTTTACTGCTTGCAATTGATAGAAAGTCATCAATATGAAGTGCAGCTATAGTAGTTTCCAAGCTGGTTTTTTTGTAATAGATGCAAGACTCACATATAAGGTAAGTGAAGCTCCATAAGATCATTTTGTCATTCATAGTGTAGTTCTATATGCAGCCTGCCTGTTTCATTCTATATAACCTATGGAGTAGACACCATACCCATCCTTTTTTTTTGAGCTCCTCAAATTCCTCAGGCTGTTGCATGTATTAGATCTCATCTTCAGGATGCAACCCATATAAGAATGTAGTCTTGACATTGATCTGGATAGCATCCCAGCCTTTTATAGCTACAAGGTGAAGTAGAATATACTATAATTCTATGTATATAGTCAGTAAGGTAGTTTTAGTGTAATCTTTTCTATATATTTGCTCAAATCTTTTGAATACAAGGCACACCTTGTAGTATACCAGTTTCCCACTTTTATTTCATTTGATCTTGAACACCAGGCACTCCTTTCATATTTTATGGCCAGTGGGAACCTCATCTCATAGAATAAGCTTGTAGACACTCATATCTTTCAGTAATTTGAGATCTTCTTTATATACTTCTGTCCAGTAGCCTATATCTAGAGACTTCTATGCTTTCTTCCATTTTTGTGGCTCATCACCCAGTTTTAGTGATATGGAATCAGCTAGTGACTCTGCCACTGATAGTAGGTGCTTAATCTCATTCACCATTGCTACATTGACTAAGTTGGATATACTAGTAGCAATGTTGTCTCCTCCTGAATCTGGAATGCCTTCAAGAGGTGTCATAAATTGAGTGGCTTCTTGGTTGCTAGGCATGATTATGGACTCTTCTTGTATTACCTGACATCTTGCAGCTTTAGCTACCTGGACTCTGTCTGCTACTTTGCATGATTCCTAAACAGCTCTCTCTAAGTGTATAATAGGAGAGTTATCATAGCATGCCTTTGCTATTAGAATCAGTATATGGCTGGATTGTTGTAAGATCAATGGTGGTGCTGCTTCAGGTAGCATATTGGTTGTAAGCTTGTTTGGTGCTTGCATCAAGGATAGTGGTGGTAGGACACACATATATTTGTTGTTATCATCTACAATGATAGGTTAGTTGGCTGAGAATTCTTTCATTTGACTAATTGTTATTAGTTTGTCCTCTGAAGCTAGCCTCACAATGTCATTGAATTCTACTGGAATTGGGTACCTGTCATGTCTTTCTAGAAAGCATACATGGTAGGATTCATAGATTTTCCTAGTGTATAGGTCATAGCAATGATATGTTTTGGAGTTTTGACTATAGCCAATGAGTATACATTCAATGTCTTGTACATTGAGTTTAGAATTATGTTGGTTCAATATTAGGACAAAGGCCTTGCAGCCTATCTTGCACATGTAAGAGTAGTCAGGAATGCACTTGTGCTAGAGAGCTCAAATGGTGTTTTCCCTTTAAGTGACTTTGTTAGAGTCTTTATATGTAAGTGTACCACTATTATGTAAAACTTGTTCCATATAGATTCTGGACATTTTGCTGCTAGTCTTATGGTTCTTGCTTTTTCTTGAAGTGTTCTGTGCATATGCTCTACTCATTCTATGTGTTATAAAGTATACAGTACACCAAATTCTTATCTTGATCCAATGGATATCAGCCACTTTTGTATCTCATTGCTTTTGAGTTCACTATTGTGCCCTATGTGGTATATGTCAATTCTCCTGCCTGTTTCAAGTTCTCTAGTTTTTTCCCAAGCCTGCAGTGCCATCAATATATTGCTTTTTGACTTAAAAGGGATAAACCAAGACATATTTGGATAATTGACAATAAGATCCATAATGTATTTATTACCTGTACAAGATTGCATATATATGGGCCCTGCTAAGTCTATTCACATGATCTCTAGCCTTTCAACTGCTCTGTGCCCTTTCTCTCACACTTTTGGAATCAGTGACTCAGTCTGTTTTCCAAGAATACAAACATTACATTTTAGTTGTGGAAGGAGTGATGCAGATGGTATACCTGGGAGCAATCCAGCACATGCTATAATGGCAACAACCTGGTAGTTTGCATGACCAAGGTGCCAGTGTCAGGTGTCAAGGTTAATGGAGTACTGTGTAGTGAAAGTATGTTCAGTCAGTACAGCCTGCAGATCAAGTGTATAGAGGTATTATCCTGGAATGAGAGAGTCTGAGGCAAGGAGTGTACTACTAATGTTATCCAGAATAATAGCAACTGTGCTGCTAAAGTTGACAGATACACACATGCCAATAACTAAGATGGAGACAGAAATGAGGTGAACCATAGATGTAGGGATGTATAGCATATTCTCAAGAACAATTATAGCTTTGTTCTGAATGTGGAGACATATTTTATCTATTCTGACTACTTCAATAAAGGTGCCCCCCACTCCTCTGACTGCATGAGGAAGAATGGCTTGCAGCATAATGAAATTGCTCTTGCAGGAGAATATGTGGACTATAGCACCAAAGTCAAGATAGAAAGGTTTTTCATTGAGAGAAACTAAAGTAGTTTGTTCTAACTGGTTGAGTAGCATGATTGTAGTTATAGCAAAAATAGTTTTGCAGTTGCAGGTTACACTGTCACCTCAATCAATGGAAACTCTCAGTTCATTGCCAAAATTATTAAGATCATCTTCTACAGCTATGAAGCCCTGATATTCAAAGAAATTAGTTGAGTTCATTTAGTCTAAGGACACAATACCTATGAATTCAGTAGTCTTGGGTGTCTTGGTCTTTGAAGCTTCAATCTGGATTTTCTGGAGATTCAAGGTGTCAATAATATAAGCTTATCCATTGAGCCTTTTTACTGTGATGCTATTTTTGTTAATAGATTCAGATCCTCCTCTTATTTTTGTGCCTTCTTCAATCTTCCCTTCTCCTTATATAGTCTTAAACTCCTCAATGGTCTTTCTGGCCATGCTTCCACCAGGCTTGACACACCATAGCTTCATGTGACCATGACAAAAAAGCCCAAGTTCAAAGCAAAGCTTACAGCTGAGATAACCAGGGCTATGGTTATGAGTGCAAGTAGAGTTTCTAGGGTCTTTGGCAACAAATGTGGTGTCCATTGTGGAGGATTTGGAGAGGTTGGCATGACTGTCAATAGTTTGTAAGAGTTTTTAGATGTTGGTGGAAGTATATGGCCTTTTGTCCATTGATGTGCTCCTATGCCACCTAGCTGCTATGCAAGAAACCAAAAAGGGAAACCTATAAGTGTACTGACAACCAGATAGGGTAGCTGGCAGTAGGAAGAGTGTATGAGGGTAAGTTAGTAAATGTCTCAGAGAACAAGAGCCAATAGGGTAGGGAAGAAACAAAAGAAGCAAAAAGTGGTTGCTAATACTAGCCTAAGTTGCTAGATGCTAATGAAGGATTGCTAAGTCACTAAGTAAAAAAAGAGTAAGAACTGGGGAAGACAAAGTAGTTGCTAAGTGAATAAAAAGGGGGAGTTGCTAAGTAGGAAGGAGGACTAAGCAATAAAAGTGGAAGTGTTGGTAAAGTAAGTAAATGTCACTAAGGTCAGTGAGGGCCTAGCAATAAAGAAGATAGGAGTAGGAATGTAAGTCAAAACAAATGAAAATTGGAGGACAGGCACAGAAACTAGTCACTAGCTGCAATTGCTAACATTGCTAAATTGCTATAACACTATAAGGCACACACATACTTGGTACCATGCTAAATCCAGAACAAGTTTGCTAAGGCTGCTGCTAAGCTATTAACAGTGATAAAGAAGACCAAGAGTAAGATCTGAAGCTGAGGAAGATGATGAGCAAAGTGCTCTAAGGCTACAGTAGGCAGTGGTAGACTATAATCCTTCTTTTTCATGTTGAACTAAGTATATACAGAGAGTATTTATACTGTTGTAAGTAATATAATTAAGAATGGAAAATTGGTTGCTAAAAGTAATAGCATCTGTCAAGATGTTTGAGGTTCTATATTGATGTTCATATGATAACTACCCATAAGTATACAATGTCAGAAATGTATACAAAATGTGTCAAATAGAAAAATAAACAATCATCAAAATGAAAGTCTAAGTAAACATACCATACATCAGTATTTGAAGTGTAGATGCCATCCCCTATGCTTATAATCAAGAAAATTAAAGGAGTCAAAAGTCACATATCTAGGAGAAGTTGTCTTTATGAAAGTAAAATATAAAAATCACTATAGGTTGTCACTAGCAATCATTGCTAAGGGGGTTCTTGGCTTGGTCATTCTAGATCCATAGTTTAGGCTTCACATAATAAGTGCTTATGATCCCAAAATCTTATGATTGCTAAGGTCTTATACAAAGGCTACCTCATTCCAAACTTTAGGTCCAGACTCCTTGTGATGTATTCTTAAGTCATGTGCTATGGAAATAAGATTAGCAGAGATGTCATTAATGGTACTCAGTAATAGATAGATCTCATCACTGTCAAGTCAGCAAGCCTGTGAGAGACCTGCATTTGTACAGATTCAAACAACTTGTCATTGATGGAATTGAGTAGTGCAATACATTTCCAGAGATCCTTGTCAATTGTACTGATGGCAAAGACATGGTTAATGATTTTGCAAATTTTTCACATGATACTCTCTATTGGTTCAGAGACAGGCATGTATGTTGAGAGAGCTTTGTGAATAAGTGCAACTTGTTTGACAGGCCCTTCATGTCACACCCTTGCTTTCAAGGCATTGTAGCATTCCTTTGTAGTTCCATCCATATAAAGTCCCTCCTGCTCAGCATCTGACACAGCAGCACAGATAACACCAATAATTAAGTTGTTGTTAAACAGCCAGTTGGAGTATGCCACTGATTCAGTGTTTGGATTGGGTTGATGGATAAGACACTGGGGCTTCTTTTCAGGTGCAAAGATGTAGTGGTCCAGACTGCTTTGCTGCAGGAAGATCTCAAGCTTTGTGGACCATTTTGTGAACTTGTCTATGGTGCAATTAAAGGGTGCCTCCAAGGCTGACCAGTGGGCATTGAGTTTATCCAGGCAAATGTGTAGGTAGGTGATGTCAATTGCTATTAGATTAGTAGGAGCAGTAGGGAAGGGGGGAACCCAACAGTAGAAACAACAGGAGAGGCAGTAGATCCCATAGTACTAGTTTTGTAACAAAAAAACAAAGAGATTCAATCATGACATGTGGAAGACAAGGATATGCAGATAGGACATGATCAATCACTTGAGACTCAGGGCCCAAGATGTGAGGAGTGTGATATGCAAAGGTGCATAGAGAGTTCCAACATAGATACTTCAAAGAGTACAACAGCAATATCCCATAACCTGTTAGAACTCTAATCTGTAATATTTGTAACAATATTGTGAGTACAGTCCTCAGTTGCATATAAATGACTGATATTGGCATCTGCTGTACCTGTAATGATATTGTGAGTACAGTCTGATAGGTATGGAATTAGTAAGTAGTCTAAATGTGTATGCAACAGTTGAACTTACCCCCAGTTGTGTATATATGACTGTGGGAATTGTATAGTAAGTAGTGGTATATATATGTGCATATATCAGGGTCAATATGTGTGAATGAACAATGGAAGAAATAAGTGAAAGAGAGTCTGTGGCCACTGGCCAGACAAAGCATGCAAGGTCAATGGTGGCAACAACATGGTTCTAACATCCAACTCTATTCCAAGCTTAGTCCAATGTTAAAGGCATATCTAGCTACCTGACTGACTGCCTGGCTATTCTAATTTCCCTTTGTCTTGTATTAGTTGCCCATGCAAGTCATATGACAGGACTATTACTCATAATTAATTATTGTTAGTCATTCTCCTTTACATACTGCAGGCTAATGATCCATTTAGTGTTATTCATCATTACTAGCAATGTAGTATATAAGGTGGTCTGCAGGATAGAATATCCTTAGACCAAACAATAGCAGTGTTCACTTGTCCTACCTATTGAACCAACTGTAGATATGCTCCATGCTGTGTCTGCCTCTTAGCTTGTCTTCCTCCTTGCTCTTGGCCTCTTGCTTGCTCCTTGCC